>JAUMHM010000003.1:5064906-5080977 GCA_032362435.1 Melikaiella ostensackeni | reverse complement strand
AATCCCTTGTAATCTCATGCAATCTTGATGCAATCCTTTCAAATCCCATGCAGTATTTTTCAATCCTATGCACTGCTTGCAAGCTAATGCAAATCACGTGGAACCTTCTGCAATCTCATGCAATCCCATGCATTCTTTTACAATTCCTTGTAACCCCATGCAACCTGTATAAAATCTTAAACGATCTCTATAAAATTTTATATGATATCATGCACTGCTTGCAATCTCATGCAATCTCCTGCAATCCTTTGTAATACCATGCAATCATTTACGATCCCTTGTAACCCCATGCAAACTTTATAAAATCATGAACGATCTCTATAAAATTTCGTGCAATACCATGCACTGCTCGCAATCTCATGCAGTCTCCTGCAATCTTTTGTAATCCCATTCAATCATTTACAATCCCTTGTAACTCCATGCAACCTTTATAAAATCTTAAACTATCTCTATAAAATGTCGTGCAATATCATACACTGCTTGCAATCTCATGCAACCTCCTTTAATCTTTTGTAATCCCATGCAATTCTTTACAATCTCTTGTAACCCCATGCAACCTTTATAAAATCTTAAATGATCTCTATAAAATTTCGTGCAATGCCATGCACTGCTTGCAATCTCTTGCAATCTCCTGCAATCCTTTGTAATCCCATGCAGTTCCTTACAATCTCTTGTAATCTCATGCGATTTCGATGAAATTTCGTGCAATCCCTTGAATTCTTTTCTAATCTCTTGCAATGTTAATGCAATCCTTTCAAAACCCATGCAATCTTTTGCAATCCCATGCACTGCTTGCAATCTTGAAATCCCTTGTGATCTCATGCAATCTTGATTAAATCGCATGCAATTCCATGCAATCCTTAAAAATCCCATTCAGTCTTTTGCAATCCCATGCAATCTTGCAACCTTGCAATCTAGTGTACACTGAAAATCCGAGTTATGAAATCCTCTAATGAAATTCATCGGAATTCAAGGTATATTTTAACGAATTCGGGATAAATTTATGAGAAGTCAGTATGAATTCAAAACAGTTAAAGTTAAATTCAAATAGATGTAAGGTAAATTCTAGTGAATTGAAAAAAAGATTTAAAAAACAACCCACTAAATAAAATAAAATTCGAGTGAATTCAGAAGAATTTAAGGGAAATAATAATTCGATGCAAATTTAGGATGAATTTGAAAAAAAAATCAAGTGAATTGATAACAATTAAAAATATTTTAAAAATTCATTCAATTCATTAAATTCGGAATGAATTTAGACAAATCCAAGAGAATTCAAAAAGAATTTTATGAAATGCCTAAGAATTCAAGGTGTATTCAGAAGACTTAAGCGTGAATTAAAAAAAAGCTTGGAATTTCTTTAAAAATCCATTGAATTGAGTAGAATTTAGTGAAATTAAAAGAATTCAAGTGAATTTAAGAGAATTACAAAGAATTCAACCAAATTTTAAAAAGTTCAGGATAAATTTATAAGAATTCAGGTTGAATTCCAAATACACTCAAGAAAATTTAAGAGAATTACAAAGAATTCAACCAAATTTTTAAAAGTTCATGATAAATTTATAAGAATTCAGGTTGAATTCCAAATACACTCGGACCTCCATTTAACAGCGGTTTCGGACATGGCCTGCGATCACCGTGAGGCTCTTCCAAGAATTTCTGTGGTGTAAACTGTCAGGGCCGTATGAACCATTTCCAGTAGAAATATATAATATTAATTAACAGTATTTTTCACAAATGTAGATTATTGTCATAAAAGATGGACCTTCTTCAATAATGAAGACTAATTAATGAAAGGAGAATTTTCCGCGTGTGTTCAAAAATAAATGCGAAATTTGCACTCAAGTGTTCGAACTGCTCGCTTTGTGGCTACAGAACTGCTCAATTCCGCTGTCCTCACAGCGCCTCTCTCTCGGCCCCTTGGGCCCCCTCATCAACGAATGCGAAATATAAAGTATTTCATCGTTTCCAGTCAAATTTGAGTGAATTAAGAGGAATTCAAAGGAATTCAAGAGGCTTTGAAATTTATAAAAATTTGAGTGAATTAAACAAAATTTCAAAATTCAAAAAATTTCCATTGAAATGAATGAATTGGGAGTGAATAAAATTCAGAATGAGTTCACCGTAATTTAAGTGAAATAGAAAAAAAATTTTAAATGAAAGAAAAATTCATGAATAAAATAAAATTTTAGTGAATTTAGAGGAATTTAGAGGAATTTAGAGGAAATAAGAAGAATATGATGAAATTTATCAAAATTCACAAAAGAAATTTATGAAGTGCCTGAAAACTTAAGGTGAATTCTTCAGTAAAAATTAGCCAATTGAAATACACCAAATTCCTGTGTCTGAATTTGATCCTGCAAGAGAAAGAAGGAAAGAGGCTTCTTCATTTTTCAATGAAAGATTCATTGCTCTCGACATCGATTTGCCAACCGGATTTCCAACGACGTTTACAAAGGATAAATCCACTCATACACATTCACCCACGTGGCGGGATCTCTCAATAAAAAAAGATCCAACTATTCGCCATAAATGTCATCGACAATTTTTCCTAAAACATATACGTCTGCGTTTCAATTTCTCACGACGTTCGAAATGCTTTTTATGGGTTATGGAAATTTTTATCGCGGCTATTGCAACGTATAATTCCGCGAAAACATATTCTCCAGCGTTGACTCTTACATTGGCTTGACAAGCCAATATTTATTGCAAATTACGTTTGCCAGTCTTTGAGAACCTGTGCCCTTTTTTTTGACACCCTTTAGGGTCCGTCCATAAACTACGTTAACAATTTTAAGCTATTTTTTGCCCTCCCCGGTCCTCCCTCGTTAACAACCGTAGTTTAGTCCCCCCCCCCCACTACTCCGAAAGTAACGTAGCCGTTGACTGAATGCGAATTTCACGTTTATTCTGTTAATTTGTAGCCCAAAAGACGAATTTTCAACAACAAAAAAAGCTTTTAACCAAACAGTTGCCTCAACAATCAAATACACTCAATTCTGGATTTATGTCCAGTTTCTGGTATGGCCTGCGATGCCCGTGACGCTCTTCCAAGAATTTATATGACGTAAACAGTCAGGGCCATGTGGATCATTTTCAGTAGGAATACATAATATTTATTAAGTGTATTTTGTGCAAATGTAGATTTTTGTTAGCATAAAGGATGGACCTTTCTTAATAATGAAGACTAATTAATAAGGGGAAAATTTATTACGTGTATTTGAAATGAGATGCGAAATATGCACGCGAGTGTTCGAACTGCTCGCTTTGTGGCTACGGTCCTGCTCAACTCTGCTGAGCTGACAGCGCCTGTCTCTCGAGCCCGTGGACCCCCTCATCAACGAATGCGAGCTGGTGGAAATTCTAGGAAGAACTCAAATCTAGGGGGCTTGTATTCAGAGTTAAGTGTGGTTAAATTTTCAAGCCAAAAGGCGGATTTTTTTTAAGACTGTTGAATTTTCAACAAAAAAGTTAATTTTCAACAAACAAAGATGACTTTTTTACCATAAAAGATGAATTTTCGATCCAGAAGGACGAATTTTTATCGAAACAATTGAATTTTCAGCCAAAAAAGATTACTTTATCAAAATGTTAGAATTTTCAACAAAAAAATTAAATTGTTTGACAAAATAGTTGAATCTTTAACCATATAGTTGAATTTTTAACCTACAAAGACGCATTTTCAACCGAATGGTCAAATTTTCAAACAAAGAAGATTAAAGATCAACATAAAACAGTTGCATTTTCAACCCGTAATGTTGAATTTTCAACAAAAAAGTTCATTTTAAACCAATAACGATGAATTTTCAACCAAGAAAGATGACTTTTTACCACAAAAGACGAATGTTTAATTCAAAATGACGAATTTTCGACCAAAAAAGATGACTTCAACAAAATAGTTTAATTTTCAACAAAATAATTAAACTAAAATAATTGAACTTTTAACCAAGAAGATCAACTTTCCACCAAAAGACGAATTTTCAACCAAATGGTTGAATTTTCAACTAATAAAAATAAGCTTTCAACCAAAAATGCAATTGTTAAATTTTCATTTTAAAAAATTCAATTTCATCAAAAAAGGACGAATTTTCAACTAGTTGAATTTAACCAAAAAAGAAGAATTTAAAAAAAAGTGAATCCTCAGCCAGATAGGTAATTTTCAACAAACAAGACTAATCTTATGCACAAAAAGACGAATTTCCAATAAAGTACATGAATTTTATACCAAATAGTTTCATTTTCAACTTATAAAAGATAAATTTTTAACCCAGCATGGAATAGTTGAATATTCAGATAATGAAATTAATTTTTAATCATTTAAGAAACGAATTTTCAACAAAATAATTAAATTTTCAACCAAAGAGGTGAATCTTAAAGAAAAATGAAAAAAAGAAACAGGACAAATTTTCAAGGAAATAGTTGAATCGTCAACCAAAACAGATTAATTTCCAAATGAACAGATGAATTTTTAACCAAAAGAGATGAGTTCTCGACGAAACATGTAATAGTTTATATTTCAACTAAACAAGATTTTAAATTGTTATGAAACACAGTTAAATCCAACCAAAAAATACAAATTTTGGACAAAATAGTTAAATTCCTCAACGGAAACAGATTAATTTTCAACCAAACAGTTGCATATCTAACCAAAAGTCATGAATTTTCAACCAAATAGATGAATCTTCAACTAGAAAAGATAAATTTTCAATTCAAAAAATCAGTTTTCAACCAAAAATGAAACGAATTTTTAACACAATAGTTAAATTTGGATCCAAAGAGATGAATTTTCCACCGCGAAGATTGAATTTCTACCAAAAAAGACGAATTTTCAACAAAATACTTGAATTTCCAACCGAATAGATCAATTTTCTACTAAAATGATGAGTCTTCAGCCAAAAGTGATGAGTTACATTTTCAGTTGAAAAAACTAATTCTCAACAAACAAAAAAAAAGGATTTTCAACAAAATAGTTGAATTTTCAGCCGAAGAGATAAAGTTTCAACGAAAATGATGAATCTTCAACAAAAAAAATGAATTTTTTAACAAAAGAGTTCAATATTCAACCAAAAAGATGATGTTTTAATCAAGAAGATTAATTTTCTACCACAAAGGACAAATTATCAACAAAATACATAAATTTTCAACCATATAGTTCAATTTTCAACCAGATAGTTCCATTTTAACTAAAAAAGATAGATTTTCTTCCAAATATGGAAAAGTTAAATTTTCGTTTGAAAAAATTAATTTTCAACTAAAAATGAAACGAATTTTGAACACAATAGTTGAATTTTGAACCAAAGAGATGAATATTCAACCAAAAATATGAATTTTCAACAAAACAGTTGTATTTTCAACAAAATTATAAAATTTTCTACCGTATAGTCAATTTTTGAACCAAACGAGATGAATTTTGAACCAAACATATAATAGTAGACTTTTCAACCAAGTCAAATAAACTTTTAATCAAAAATAGTTGGATTTTCTTTTTGGGTTCTTTTAATTCCGTTCACATTTAAGCGAAAAAATGAGAAAAAGGGGGAAGAGTGGAAGCTTCTTGAAAAAAAGGGGAAAAAAGAATTCTTTAAAAGAGTGAAAAAGATGGGAATAAAGGAAAGAGTGTGAAGTCTGGAGTATAAAATTTATTTTCAAGCTGATTAAGTTATCATTGAACTGTACCATTGCAGAGCCATCTTTTGCAAAATTCGCTAACTTTGCTCAACTTTATCACCAGAAAACGTACTAAACGTTATCTAAGTTTGTCACGTTACTTCCACTGACCCCCTCTCCCTTCTCCATTTTATCAATCGCAGTTTTTGGCGCAACCCCCTTCCCTCAAATTGGTACCGTAGTTTATAGACGGCCCCTTAGTCACTGAGAGTAATTGAAGTGGTGCAATTATTCTAGCCGACGGATGGAATCGGGTGGCCTCAAAATGTTGGAGGTGATAAATTGAAAGACGTCATTAGGACCAAAATATTTTTAATAGACCTTTCTTTCTTTTGGATAGGCCCTTCTCTCGTTTCATTAGGGGCAGAGAACCACCCTTGCGGGATCGTGACATCCCCGAAACCGCTGGCTTTTCACGCGATGACAAATCTGAACAATTAACAGTTCGAGTACAATGCTCCTTTTATTCAGAGAACATCCTGAATTTTCCCTTACGCTTACGGAATATATAGTGTATAGGTATACATATATACGCTATATATTGAACAAATGTACAGGGTGGCCTATTTCCTTCTCTCTCCCTCTCTCCTCGAATAACAGTTCAATTCAGGGTTGAATCGCAGCTGTCGGTCGAAGCGTTGCTGCTAATACGCCATTATTTCCCGTTTCCTAAGCCTCAGATATACGCATATGGAATATACGTATAAAGTGCAACTCGAGCGGCCCGCAACGGAATATACTCATACACACACGCGCACGCGTCCCACTGCGAACGTAACCACTGCTCGACATATGGATATCCAATGACGCAGGCGAAATTACAAAAAAAAAAAGAATGTAAATTTTTATTGGATTTTATTATTGAGCAATGTTGGAGGTTGATGTTTTTGATGAGGACAAACCCGGAAGCCCGAAGTGGTCCGAAATTCCGACCTGATTCGAAAACTCGATCCACAGCCGGCAAGCCCGACCTTGTCTGAAAACCCGACACCCGAAATGGTCCGAAAGCTCGAAGCCCAAAGTTATGACCCCATCCGAAAACCCGATCGAAAGCTGGAGAGCCCGATCAAATCCGATAGCCCAAATTTGTCCGAAAACCTGAAGCTTCAAGTGGTCCGAAGGCCCGAAGCCCAAAACTATGACGGCATCCGAAAACCAGATCGAAAGCTGGAGAGCCCGACCGGATCCGAAAGCCCAAATTGGTCTGAAAATCCGATCCGAAGAGGCACGAAAGCCCGAAGTTCGACACAGTGACCCGGCCCGGAAATCCGATCGAAAGCTGGAAACCTCACCTGATCCGAGAGCCCAAATTGGTCCCCAAACCCGAGCCGAAGCCTGGGAATTCGAAATCTGAAGTGATCCGAATGCCCGAAGCCTGTAATTATGACCCCATCCGAAAACCTGATTGAAAGCTAGAAAGTCCGACCAGATCTGAAAGCCAAAATTGTCCTGAAAACCCGATCCGAAGAGGTACGAAAGCCCGAAGCCCGAAATTATAACCCGGCCCGATAACCCAACTGAAAGTCGAAGTGCCTGGCCAGATCCGAAACCCGAAGTGGTTCGAAAGCCCGAAATTCCGATCCTACCAGAAACTCGTCTGATAACAGTGAATTTCGACCAGACCCGAAGGCTCCAAATGTTCTGAAAACTTGACTCGAAGTCTGAAAGACCAAACAAGCCCAAAAACCCGAAAACAGTAGGAAAGCCTGACCAGGCCCGAGATGCTGTCCGAAAACCCAAAGTTTTTCAAATTTTCTCAAATTGCACTTTACCGAAATTGATTTGCTACAAAATTTCGTCGCATCTGGGTGAAAATCAAAAAGTCGGCAATAGCATATCCCTGAAATATTATAGGCTTGCGTTTTGAGGAATAATTTTTTTCTAATCGACGGGTTTTATTATGCCAATTTTTTCCCACAATATCCTGTGTCCCAATCATATCTAGTTTTCTCAGTATCAAAACAAATTCGATCAAATATGAATAAATTTCATCCGTTAACTTGTTCCTACCTTTTCTTCAATCTTATGGCATTATCAGTGTGTCTACCAGGTCGATGATTTTAAATTTCCCGGTTTTCTTCCTGTCAGTTATTAATTTTTCCCGGTTATTGATGAGAATGTAAAAAAATAAAATGCGACTAAGAAACTTGCGGTTGAGTTATTGTTTCGTTCGGGGAAGGAAACATCCTTCCATGGTCGTGCCGCGCGAGATCGCATGGACTCTGGAGGAAAAAAGCAGGAGCGGGGCAACTGCGAGGCAATTACAAAATTGCAAAAATTAACCATAAAACCGGGTCGGCATACCGCGGCTCACCCATAAACTCGGCCGTCCGGCCAATCGGTGCATATTTTTGGCGTTTACGACCAATCATGCGGCCGCACTCACTCCCGGGAGAGAGAAACGCGTCGGAAGATCGCGGAAAGAAAATTGCATAGCGATTTCGCAGCGCTACTCGAAACTGTGCTGTAAAAGCACCCTGCGGGGGTCAGAATTAGTATTTTCAATTTTGACTTAACGACCACCCCGGTACAATTGCCCCCTGGCTATGGACTTGGGTTCGGATAATATTTTAATTTTTACTCTTCACTGATAACAGTACCAATACTGGCCTGGTATCGCACCAGTTGTTGGCCACTAGAGAGCATACTTATCATTAGGAGTTTATTTTTATATGTCGACGTCGAGTTTTTGATTTAATAAAACCTTAAGTAAATGAAATCGCGGTGCTTCAAACATAATGAGGTTGTTCCCAACTTTTTTCCGACCCTGCAATAAATTATGCCGTCTTCATTTGCAAGCGCTGCTACAGACGATAGCGAGATTCCAGATAAATTACGAGCCTTAAGCAGAACGAAATGAAAAGTAGCCGCTGCCGTTACGTTTTTCTCTATAACTAACTAACGTAAGTGTGGCTTCGTTTCGGATGCAGCGTCGTTTACGACAGAGCTGGCGAATATAATATCGGACTCGTATTTCACCCTGAGCTGCCAGTTGGGGTGGTCTCGTCGGATATACGCGAGACCGAGTGGAAGTGAAACACAGACTGAGGTGGTGAATAGCGAATTCCGTAAAATTACGCACTAAAATGCGCGGAAGCCAATAACCGAATCATAATTCCTTAGTTTTACAGGAAAACGGCGGTAGATATGTAAAACGAACGACCGGGGGTGGAAAGATGAGAAAAGAGGTGGGGACAAAGTGGATGGAGTGCGGGGCCCACTTTACTGCGCAAATTAAGGCAAAGTGGCAGTCAGTAATTTTATGTGCCCATCTCAGCTACTGATATTGAATTTCCTTAGTCGCTTAATCCGAATCTTCCTCAAGAAAGGGAGAGAGAAATTCTAAGATCTTCCGGAAAGAGGAGGACGATCTCGCGAAATTGGAATCATTATTTTATGACCCTTCGCGAAATTGAAAGGGACGTGTTTAATTTTCGAAAGTTCCTCGATCCGCGGAGAAGAGGAGCGCCATGCTTTTAATAGGCTCGTAAAACACGTGTCGTTTTCATTTATTTATGTCCCAATGCAATATTCGCGAAATTTACGATTTTGGATCCTGGAGCGGATGCTACCCATTTCCAATATTCAGTCTCCAAGAATATTTTCAAGGATAATCATTTTTCAGAGAGAATAAGATTTCCAAGCAGTTGGACTCAGCACACATCTTGTTGCCTCTCTACCTTGATGATTTTTGCAATTGAAACCTCATTTACAAAAGGGTTAACTGCAGCTCGCTAAGGTGTTGATATCTCGGCAATAGTAAGGTGTAAACCGCAGGATGCGAGCGGAAACAGTTATTTGCGGTCTTCGGGCGCCGCTGCAGCGTCTCTGCATTACCGACTGAGTGGTAGATTTCAAGCTCGAACCGGTACGGTCACACAAACGCTGGATGGTTAGGTGTTGGTACCACGGACGAACCGCACGTTGTAACGTGTGTCGAGGACTCTTCCTTCCGTCCTTCCTTTCCCAGGAAGTGGAGTCAAGTGGACCTGCGCTGCCACCGCATCGCCGGAAACTCCCCTAATGACTAAACTTGCTAATTTCGACCAATTAGAGCCACCTCCCTTGCTCCTCCAGCCCTCTTAGCGGCCTGTCTCTAATGTGCGCCGCATTTACCTTGACCGATAGACGCGACGCTCGAAATTCTTGGTCCGTTCCGCAGTGCGGACACCAACGACGAAATTAACAAACTGTCCAGTAGCTAAAGCCCTGGGATTCTAAGCAGTCCTAGAAACTTCCTAGACCTCTCTAATAAGAAACAGTCAGCAATTTCTAGGTCCTTCTAACCGGTCCTTCAAGCCGGTTCGGTGTAAAGGACCTTCGAAATGGTCCTTTGTAAATGTCCTTCGATCCGGTCTTCTAATCTCAATTTCTAATTTGAACACCTCCATGTAATCAATCATTTGTGAATCTCAAATTGTTTCAGTGGAATTGTCATATACCATTGCCAAATCCCAAACTGATCTGAAACATATTGCTTGCCAACTCAATTTGTGTCCACGACACCGGTGATAATTTCTTTCGCAGGTCACTTAGCTGACACAACCAATTCTAGATTAACCCTGACATTCTTTCCAATATCCAAACTTTGACTCCCAATATTGAGTTACCTTAACTGGATTTGCTTCCCTCAATGACCGAGGATGGCCCAAGACTGACAAGTGAAGTAGAGGGAGGTCAAGAGTGAGTTTTCGACAGTGCGGCAATCAAGTGGCGGATGATATCGCGACGAGTAGTCGGGGGATATTGAGTGTTGTGGTCGGTTTAAAGTTCGCATGGTGTGGAGTAACAAGCTGCCAGAGTCGGATATTTATGGGGGTCGTCAGGGGTCGAACCCCGCGTATACGGGTCGCACGCGTAGTCGTTTCTATACATACACGCCGGTCCTTCAGTACGCAAACAGCAATTTTACAGTCTAACTTTAACAGCCTGATATGGCAATACTGCAACATTCTTGCTACAAGTGTGCTCTATTTAGAAGCTCAACAAAAATTGGTCCTTCGAGTCAAATCACTGTTTTGTGCTCCGCCAAGCCAAAGTCCCAGGTCTATGTTAAAAAAGAGGGACTAAACTTTTCTAAAATGCGAATCTCGAACACTCATTAGATTCGTGTTAAGAAGCTTAAATGCAGTAGTAACCGCATTAACAGGCCGCAAGACCAGCTGGCAGAAGCGCCTCGTAGAGGAATTAATGTGTAGTAGATTTATGTCTTATGGCGTGGATGAAATTCCATCCCCTGTATGTACACAAGAGACTTGCATCAGTGTAGGAAAGGCAAGAGTTATGGAGGCCCATACTGATATCCACTATAAACTCCTACCTCCATTGGCGGAGGCACATTTCCCAAAGTTTCTCTTCAATATTTAATTCGATTTATTGACACTTGGATTCTTGTTGCTGAGATTTTTTCAGTTTGATATTTTTTTTTGTAAAGTTCTCTAAAAGTTTAGATGGTGTAGTTTTGCAAAAATCTTTGATGCTGACCCGAGTCTACGCCAATGCTCTTCCAATTTCTCTCTCTCGTTTCGCATCTCAACGTATCCAAGCGTACTTAATTAAATACGTATTAAGGTTCTGAGTGTATTCCGATGTACCGATGCGCGGGCGTGCTTGCAAATTGTGGCGTATCTTTATGTACGGGTATTGCGTTTGTGTGGACTATGCATCTAAGTATACGCTCTTGTGGGGCCAACCATAACTCGCGCGTGCTCTATCTGTTCGTATCTGTTGCAGACAATCGTTAGGAAGTGCGACACGAGTTCGCACGATCGGACGAATATATTTTTCTCGTAGTCAGAGGTACAATCTGGCAAAGGCGCAGTTTCAGCGTAGTTAACTAAAGCAGATTAAACTAAACAAATTACTTTTAAAAATTTGTTCTCCGAGTATTAGTTTTCGAACTAGACGCCTGAAAAAAATACCATAGGCGCAGAAACTAAGTGCCGCCTCAACGAAATTTTCTGAAATTAAACTCTAATATCCAAACATTCCAGATTATGAGGTTTCCGAAAAATCTTACATCAAATTTAGATCGGAAAAAAGACTACAGATGAGGGCAACTACTCGCTACGCCTATGCCAAACTTCAGAGCTTATTTGTTCCAAATCTACCGATCCGAGAAGATTTTCATCTTGAAAAAAGTTCTTCAGTTTTCAGCGCTCTATCTATCCATCTGGTGGAAAATATGGAACCTTCGGTATAACATTATTTTCTCTACAGAATATTTTATCCATTTACTTGAGTGGTTCACTAAAATGCAAATTCGGACCATCAGGTTCGTCGAAAAGGCTGGAAAGCACAGCAACTGCTTTTACAATCACCGGCTCAACTCCTCTTTATCTTTCCCTAGTAAAGGCCTGTAGGTACCAGGTATAGTAAGGGAGGGGTGTAAAATAGTACCTGCAACAAAATGCCTGGTATGTACTTGGAGGCAATGGGTAAAGAGTACGAATGGTCAAGAGTCAGGCCCTCCTTCATCTCTTCTTCTCTTTCTTTCCCTCTTTCTCTCTCACTCTTCCGCAATAATATTCCAGGGAGAATGGTTCAGACATTCCAGCGCAACTGGCCGGCAACAATAAAATAAAGCATTTGTATCTTGTAATAACGCCTCTCTCTGAGCGCTCGCCCTCCTGAAGATTTGCTTTCCGTAATAAACGTGCGCGTCGAGGAGAGGTTTCAGACTTTTCAGAGCATGGTAACCGATTGGAAAGAAACTGCCGTTTAAGGGTACATTTGTGTAATTAAGAGTTCTGAGGTATAATCAAGAAAAAAGAATGTCACATCCAAAATGAGAGACAACTTTTTCGAAAGAAGGGAATATCGGAAATAGAAGAATTTCAGGAGTGCAATTTTAGGTGCTGTGTTTGATTATGGGTTGGCTCTCTAATGATGGGTTTTGTTCTCAGTGAGTTGCAGAAGGTTCGTAGAAAATTGTGTGATAGAATTCTGGAGCAGAGATTGTCGATGAAAAAATAGGAGTCTTAATAATCTGCATATTGAGAATATTTTTCCAGAAGAGATTGCAAATAAACTAAACATATTTTTAGTCACTCTACCTTAAGGGCGAAAGAATTTCTAAATGGTTTTTCGAGCTGATTCGCGGTCCAAATTGGCCAGAGTTAAAATTGTATCAAATTAATTTTGGATAATTCGAGGTTTCGTTATTCGTGTTACCCGTCCTAAATAGGAAGAAACACGAAGCGAGAAAAGAGGATGGAGGTTGCAGAAGATAAAAAAATTTGTAGAATAGGCGCGCGCCCCTTGGGTAATGATAACTTTGGCGAGATAATGACCGTTCCAAGAGAAGCGCGTTGAGGTAAAGGCAACGAGAGTGAGAGAGAAAGAGATGAGCTGTAAGACAAGCCTGGAATAATCTAATTATTGGTGAAAACGATTATAGTAATTATGAGAGGGGCCCTGTTTGTTGCGGCGGGCCACTATTAGAGGCATGCGAATATGGGGGGCCCTCAAATGAAAAGGCGTACATCCCTATGGGTCCCTTCGAGGAATCACAGCAAAATGATTCGACTTCGTCATTATCCAGGAATCTTCAGATTGAAAAAGCTAAAATACTAAAATCCATAAATTTAGGTCTATTTCTAAACTTTAAAATGTTTTTGTTTTTAGTCGTGTTTTTTTTTTAAATGAAGATTAGAATTAGAATTATTTAGTTCGTGAAACTAGGTTGGAAAGTTTCGAGCTTAACAGGTTCGTGAGACTCGTTTAGAGGTACGTGGTGTGTAGTCTGATTGCTGATACGCTTAAAGATATTAATCCACTGGAGTCTAATATTGAAGTGGTCTCTTGGCCTAGCGTGCTTGTACTTGTTCGAATGCCGGTTCATAATTAAACTTAAATTGAAATTTGTGAAATCATTATCACGCGTTTCTACATTACACAAATAAGCAGCGAGCTAATTTGCGTATAAATTAAGAGAGGTAAAAAACTTTCTACGAACTCCAACTCTCTACATTCGGAGAGGATATTCGACTCGAAAATACTAGGATTTTTAATTTAACGGAAATAATGTGGATAGATGATAATCTAGAGCTTGATAGTTTTCATCTGATCGAATAGAGAATGAAAATATGGATAAATCTCTCTGAGGGAAAAAGTGTCTACAATTGGTAGTTTTTAAGCTAGAGGGATTTGAACTTATCCATAGGCGTAGAAGTTTGGAGCCCTTAATGCTGAACTTTCATCGTCTCTAGTTGAAACTTTTTTTGGGAAAGAAATCGTCAGATTTTTGCAGACTTTGCATACGAATAAGGAAAAATGACCTAGATCAAGATTCTATTAGGCAAAGAGGCTCGAGGTGCTCGTAAGTAAACACGATTAGTCAATAAATCGTTCATAGAGTGACTCCTTCGTTACGCTACACTTGTGCTCATCCTGATCGTTATCGCTGTATCGTAGCGTTCTCGTTATCGCGACTTATCGCTAATAAGATCACTGGACCGCTCGTTATCGCAGTCGCTGTCAGTCCTCATTTTCGTACGATTGTGATCATTAATTATCTCTATCATGCCTCATCGTTCTCCTCATCGTCGCAGTTCCGCTCCTCGTCATTATTATCATTCTAGTAATTACCGGTATATTTCCACGTGATCATCTTGTTATCGACCTCTGTCGCTTTCGCAGAGTGTGCCAGCTTCTTCTGATAGCGTGTCTTTAACTCTAAAAAAATTCTGAAATTAGTTAAGTAAATTCTTAAGGAGATAAAACATCTTTAGGAAGCAATTTAATTAGAAGAGTTTTTTCGCAAGAGTATAATTATTGAATCCAACATTCACAATAACCTCTCCGAGATATTTTCTGATTCAAGTCTAATTAACGGTAAACAATTAACAGTGAAATTAGCGCATAACGCCCCGAGACGTAATTGGAAGCGGCAGGTGGTATGTTTGTTGTGTACTCGATACTGGGAGAATTGTAGGAATGCTCTAGTAGGAACTAAGGGATCCTTATACTTTGCAAGAGGAAAATAAGGATTTAAAATTTGCTGCAGATGCGAGAAAGGAAGAAGAATATAAAAGATAATTTAGTCGTAGAGAAAGATAATCCCTATCCTTGAGACGCCCTTTCCGCTACTGGAAAAGGCCGAAAATTATTAATTAACATTATTGAGTTCCTAGATTAAGGGGCTTTAATCCCCTTTTCGTAACTAAGGGTGAAATATTACTGGTTTCCACTTCACTGAGTTTTTGCTTTCTCTCATTTTGGACTTTTGCTCTTATTATGGGCTCTTAAGATCCTAACCCTTGCCAAAATAAAATTCCAGAATTCCTCCTTCGTTTCTTTGTTGTCCAAATAACCCAGCAATCCGGAGATGGACAAGGGAAGCGAGTTCTAGAGCGAAGAACTCCAGAGAATGTTGAAGGGGGGGGATTGGAAGGACTGATGGTGGCCAAGAGTGCTAGCGGAGGGTAGTTGAAGCGGTAGCGAGTTAATGAGATTACTTTCCAGAGGGCCCAGGGAAATGAGGAAATCTGATTGGACGCCGGAAAAGATCATAAAGGCGAGTAATTAGAGCGAGCTTTGTTCGCTCGGCTACACAATGGCCCTGACTCTGAACGCATCGTTTCCGCTGAAGCTGTGCAATTGGTCAGATCGATCAACAAAACCGATTTCAGCTGCCGATGACCCCAAGTCTCGGAAGGCGTGAGGCCTAACTGACGATACGAAACGAAATTAGACTCTTGATCAAAGCGTGAGAGCCCCGTAATTAAAGAGAAAGTTGCCTCATCAGAAAGTAAGAACATCTATTTCTGATTCTCGAAGGGCCAGAAGTTTTACTTCAGAAAAAAAGTAATATGGTTGGCACAGGATCAATGAAAAGTTTGCATCTGATGGGATGCGCAGGATTTGGTAAGCGAGTGGGAGAGGAGTGTAATTAAAACGATAGAATGCTTAATTAGAGCGGATAACGAAGGGCTGGCGAGCAAAGTAGCAGAATGCAATACTCGTAAAACGCTGGTTTTACTGGTGAGCCTCCCTCGTTTCTCTTCGGTTTGAATACGTCTTATACCGTATCCGTTGTTCGCGGTACAACCGGAAGGAGGGTTGGACAGAGAGTCCCAGTTAGCTTTCCGTCTACCCTGTCGTACTTTCGTCTCCTCGATTCGTCCTGCTTTACTGCCCTCGCATCCGGATTGAATTTAAATATTTCTTTGGCTGACGAACTCTTTCGCGAATTGCCTCGGCTGATCGTAAAAAGTCCCCGTTCCTTGCGAATTATTCTACGAAATTCCCTACGCTGATGCAATTCTCTCGAAATGGGTGTAGCAAGTAGCAACCTCTTTTGAGGTTGAATTGACTCCGAAAGGAAAATTTTATTTACTCCGCTAATGATGAATAAATCCGAGAATAGTTGTCAGGAAGAGGACCTAGAAGGTCCTGTATTTT
>JAUMHM010000003.1:5038152-5049642 GCA_032362435.1 Melikaiella ostensackeni | reverse complement strand
ACGGCATCCCGCCATTTTTGAATATTTAAAACAATTTTTGACAGAAATATAGTTCAAAAGACCGGTAACCAGTTGCCTTATTTTTAATTAATTCCTTTCGTTGGTTGATTTATAATCGCTGCTGAAAACTATCCCGTTTTTGACCAACTCGCTGAATCTCTAAAATGAGAAAGAAGTGTGGAATAAGAAAGGAATTAGCGATCAGAATACAAGTTTCATTCCCGAAAACTAAAGAAGCAATTTCTTCACATTTTTTTTTTGTTTCTTATTAGTTTTGTTCCTGTTCTCTGAGTTAGGTTCCATTTCATTTTGTTCTTGATTATTTTTCAAGGTCATGTTTTATTCTGACTCAAGTGACGATATCTCCTCCATTTTTTAATACTTTTAAACAATTTTTGGCAGGGATGTAGTTCAAAAGACCTGTAACCAGTTTTCTAATTCTGGATTATTTCTCTTTTGTTAGTTGACTTATAATCGCTACTGAAAAATATCCAATTTTTGAACCTCAAAAAATTTTTCATTTAGTCTTATTTGAATGATTAAGAAGCATGATTTAGCATATTTAAGGCTCGGAATAGTAAATCTCATTATTGTATATTGTTAAGCAAAGCATTGAAGTCTCTTTGGTATGATTGCAGCATGAAGGAGGACCTGGTGGACCAACAGGCAATCTACAATGTGCTGGTTGCGGTGGCAGAATCAACGAAAGGTGGTTCTTGCAGGCTCTGGATCGCTACTGGCACAATGCTTGTCTAAAATGTACTTCTTGTGGATCCCTCTTGGCGGACATTGGTCCCACCTGTTACGCCAAAAATCAAATGATCCTCTGCAAAAACGACTATACAAGGTAACACCTTCAATTTTAATTTGCTTTCGTCTCCCAGTTCAAAAACTTGGCAGTTCGAGGCGGCAATGTTAATGAGGCAACAGGAAAGCAAATAAGTGTTCCTGAAAGCAGTTTAAAATTTAATAGAATTAGAGAAATAAATCAAAAGTTTCATTTTCTCGGAACGGCTAATATTTTCGAATGTCTGATTTCCGAGGTCGAAGTCTCTTGTGTCGAACCGCCGTGAAGTAGGTAGGTACCTAATCGACGGGGACCGTTCCAAATTTAGAGGATTCGAGGTCAGAGCGCAGTTTAATGAGAAACAGACGCTGAACTTAGTTAGACCGTTCGCCCGGAATAGATCGACTTGGCCTGTAACCGAACGTAGTTGTGGAAGTAGATGTAACATCAGACATTTCTATCTTCGAAGATGTCCCATTTGACTCTCTAATTAATTAAAACCCTCTACTCCCTCCACTCCCTTATTTTATCAATAGTCGATCCTTACCTACCCTTGATGGTAATTTACTTCACAAAAATAGTGTAACATATATAAAATATATAGCGAGTCTGTGAAAACAGAATAATTTCTCGATCTCTCCTGTAGCTTAGTGGGTAGTACACCCGACTGGCAATCAGAACACCTGGGTTCGATTCGCAGCCTAGCGAAAGAGGATCATTTTTTCATAGAAAAAATTTTCCAACTTCATTGAAGTACCCATTCCCTACCTTGATCATGAGCCAAAAATCTCTATTGTTTCACGAACACAATTTGGTAAAGATATGTGTCGTATAACATTTATCCTTCTCAGGGGTGGCTCTAGCACCTCTAGCTCAAGAGGAACAGACTCGAATTGTGTAGAAGGTGTGGGAGAAGTAGATAGAAGTTGGGAGCGGGGGGTTCGTTTCTTTTGGATTCAAGGAATGTTTCAATCAGTTTGATTGAAGGGCTGAGCCACGGCAAGAGGGTAAACTCGATTTACAGTCGTGTAGGGTGACGTGGGGGCGTGGGTGCTGCGGTGGACCGGGAGTTTGAGGTGGGTGTTGGGGGTGGGGGGGCACAATCACCGGGATGCGTCCAATCACCCCCTCGCCACCTTGCGTTTCGGCTGCACGACGATGCCAGTGGAAAGGTTTTGAGGCGAGAGGAGAGAAAGCAAGCGCGAGCCAATCATCGCGTGGCTTTTTACTGGAGCACGCCGACGGGACGACGACGAAGTCGCGCGGTCCTGGTTTGGCCTAGATGTGCAATCAGACCAACCTCCCCACACCCCCGGCCTCACCAACCATCCACCGCATCCTCTAACTCATCCCCAAACCACCCCCAACCACTCCCCCCTCTCCTGGCCGAATACCAAATTCTAGCAATTTGGTAGGTGGGTACTTTGTTGAATCAACATGATTGAGCTTGGCGGAACCCAGCAGGGTGCGTCGACGTACAGTAGTCCCTCACTCCTTGTCTTCTAGATTTTATTTCTCTCTCCGTTATCTCGAAAGTGAACGCTTTAGTGCAATCTATGTGGATTCTTGCTCAAGAGGTGTATTGGAAAGTGGATACTGAGTTATGGAGTTGTAGCGTTGATTTGCAAATACAGTGGATCCACGCAAAATCTTTGAGGATGGTTACTGAGTATAGATGAAAAAGAATCTAATTATCGAGTTGCAGGATTATAGAGCCATTTTTAGAATACAATAGACTTTATTTCTTTTAATTAAAATATCTTTGAGTACATCAAATGAATTTTTCCTCCATGTTATCAACTTGCTTTAAAAAGGAAGAATAGTAGCCTGGTATATTTAAGGTCAAAACAAACTGATCAATTTGCCTCCAGCTTTTTTTCCGAATTGCCACTGAAACCTATTTTCACAAGCAAATTACCTTCACCCTTTTTTCAAAGGCTGTATTTCAAACACACGAGAAATACATCTACAAAGAAATCGATCAATAAAAAAAACCTGCTATTACACCCACTATATATTATCACTAGAAACATAATTATAGTAATGATGTTAATAGTACAGTAGCTCGCTAGTGTCCACCTGCTCTTTTTTCTTCTACAATACGTACATTCCAGTGATTTAAATTGAATTAGAAACTTAATACAATATTTTTCTGATTGGTACCAAGGTTCGTGTATCACGAAAAGGATAGAAAATAGACTAACTAAGGGAGATCAATACCGCAATCATATCTTATCGCGGAGTCCCAGAGGGCAAGAATGAATAGTCGGTGAATTTTCAGATGTTGGTTAGCCCCACTGTCACGTACGTCAAGGTAGACGGGGTTGCGGGCGGAGCTCGGGAAGGTTGAAGGGTGAGAGTGGAAACGGGGTGAGGGTGGCTGCGATTGCGATAAGGGGTTCATTAGAGGCAGTTTATTACTGCCTTTGAAGTCTCTCGCGTGTTGCCGTTAAGTCGCTCGATATCTCGTAATATCTCGCTCTAATCTCGCGAGGAGAAGTTAATTGCTACCTCCACTCTCACCTTCATTTCCACCACCGACTACTCCCATTTGCCGTCATCCCTTGCCATTTCTTCCTTTGCATACAAATAATTTGACTCTTTTCCTGTTACTTTTTACCTTCATTTTTATATTCTAGTGCTATCCTAAACTCTCAGGCCCAACCCTGAACCTGCAAGCAGGATATAATCTTGAATTCTCAAGCCTGGTTCAGTCACAGGCCCAGTTTTGATCCTTCAAGCCTGGTTCAACCCTAAACTCACAGGGTCAGCCAGCCCCAAACCAGTAAGCCTTATCCTACCCTAAACCCTCAAGTCTGATCTAACCCTAAGACCGTAAATCTAGTCGAAATCTAAACTCCCAGTCTGGTCCCTAAAACCACGAACCCGACCCCTCACGTTTTATCCAACCCTAAACCCACAGGCTCAACCCGTAAGCCTGGTGTAACCGTAACTCTCAAGCCTTATCTAAACCTAAATTCGAAAACCTGGTCCAAACTTTAACTCGCAGACTCACCTCTAAACCCGTAAGCCTGGTCCAACCCAAAATTTCAAATCCGGCTCCGGCTCTAAACCCGCAAACCTAGTAGAACTTTGAACTCTCAGCCTGGTCCAACCCTAAACTCACTGGCTCGGCCTTGAAAACTCAAATTTTACCCAACCCTAAAACCGCAAGCTAAACCCTAAACCCGCAGGCTCAATGCTTAACCCGTAAGCCTGGTCCAATCCTAATCCCTCAAGCCTTACCAAGCAATACATGTGAAAACCCAGTCCAACTCTAACCTCCCAGCCTGGTCCAACTCTAAACCCACAGATCCAACCTGAAATCCTCAAACATGGTTGAAGCTTTAACTCACAGGCTCAACCATAAATCCATAAGCTTGGCCCGAACCAAAATCCTGAAGCCTGCCTCAAACCTAAGCCCGCGAACCTGGTCGAACTCTAAACTCCCAGCCTGGTCTAATCTTTGAATCTTTGAATTTGAATCAAATTTGACTCAGCGCTAAACCGGTAAGTCTGGTAACCCTCAATCTTTACCCTACCTAAAGTCGAAAACCTGGTCCCACTCTTAAACGGCCAGACTGGTCCAACTCTAAACTCACAGTCCCATAGCGAACCTGAAATCCTCGAACCTGGTCCAGATCTTAATTCACAGGCTCAACCCTAATCCCGTAAGCCTGGTCCAACCCTAAGTCATAAAGCCTATCCCAACCCTAAGCCCGTAAATCTGCTCCAACTTTGAACTCACAGAGCCAACCTGAAACCCTCAAGTGTGATTCAACCCTAAACCCACGGATCCAACCCTAAACCCAAAATCTAGGCCTATCCCTACACCCGGAAGTCCGATTCGACCCAAAACCTTAAACTCGCGAGCCAAACTCGACTCGACCCTTTATTCGCGGGCTTTAAAAAATATTGCTCACCTTTACTTTGGTCCCAACAAGAGAGGAAGATGAGATGGACTTCAATGGGAATCTACTGTATTATTTATTATTTACCTGGAGTGAAGTCAATTTGAAATTACAATCGACATCGAAGGACGAGTTGGACTGATCGGATAAAAAGCGAGGAGTAAAAAGTAGGCACGTAGTGTCGATCGAAGGACGAGGCAGTGAAAGGGAAAAACGAACGAGTGGTCGTATTGGAAGCCCTTTTCGAGTCGCTGAATTATAGATGCGTCTGTCTGTCGTTGAAGCAAATTTGTCCTGGCGCCCCGTAGTACTTTGACGCAAGGCTCTCGACGCGCAAAAGTACGCCCAGGTAGATCTGGATCCCGGGTAATCCCAGAAAAAGCCATACAACACACGACAACAACCCAGACTGGCCAATTACTCCGAGAGTTCCTTTTGTTTTTGCTTTGTTGCAATTATTGCCCGGACATCCTTTGTTTCCGCTAATTGAAAAATGCTCGCGATGGCACACCGCAACCCAAACTTTATCGGAGCCACTGTATTTATCAAAGACAGCCTGCAAATGGATCGACGCGCCCGGCAAAAGAGAATCGCCCGATGCGAACTAAAATCTCATTAATTCGCTAGGAAAAGATTAAATTCCACACAGGAATGTAAACAGCAAGTTGACCGACCTCATGATTCGGTTGGAAAGCGCATGCCGTAAATAAGCGTCGATAAATTCGAAACGTAATAAGAGCGCGAGAGAACTTAATCCACAGCCAAATAAAATCGTAGCCTGACAAATCTGCACACTCAGAGTGAATTATGGTTTCGTTTGATGCTGCCTGCCCGCTCAACCCCATGAAAATAATCCAAAGAAATTTTCGAGTTTCTGAATTTTTTTGACCCTCAATTTTGTTGTATATATCTCCATTTAATTTATCCCATCCAGACCACTTTTTAAATTAATTAATTAAGGTAAGGTAAATAAAGTTCGTGAATACACTGTACTATATTTGGTTATGCAGATCAGAATGTATTAAAATCCTAATCAGTAATCACCGGATCCGTAAAAACTGGTCTTTCAAACGCGGCTCTTTACATCGCTCTTGCATATACTTTTTCCAGCTGAAAGCACAAAAATCTTTCTCCTCCCACCCCATTTTTTTTTTTTTTTTGTTTGACAAACTTTTCTCCAGCGTTTTATCTTCCTCGCTCTGCGGGCCGTTTGTCAGGAAGCTTCCATGAATTTTAATCCAAAACACACTCGAAAAAAGAAACAGTAAGAGAGAGGTGGGGGAGAGGTAATATTTTTTCAAGCGAGCCGCTTCGCTCGCGGACGACGCGTCGGGAAATAAAGAAAATAAACTTTGTCATCGCTTCGGCCGACGAGACTGGCCTCATACGGGTATTTTCCTTGTACAAATTTCACACGTAGGTGTATATTCACCACCTATCAGCGACTTAAGCTCCCTCATCATTTTTTCTCTTTATCTTCTTTATTGATTTTCCGGCAAGATTAAAAATAAACCGTTTTTCGTCTATCGATATTTTTCGCGTAGGAAGTGAAGTACACTGGAACCTCTATATAAGTCTGCAGGCAGATTTTCAATAGAAGCGCTCGCATTCGCCTGAACATTTGGTCAGGGGAGTGGAAAACTGCATAAAACCAAGACTTCCGAACGCAGCCGGTTACCGACAGACGAGTTTGGGTGTAGACATTCCAGGCCTTGGATTCACCACACTATTCATACTATTCGACACTTTTTTTGAGCGATGACACTATTTTGCTACTGTTTTGAAGGAAGTGAACCTAAAGACACTATTTTCACACAGTTGTCCACTAATGTCACTTTTTTTCATTGGATGACTATTAGTTTGCCACAACATTATTTGTCAATGGCTACCGGTTATAGACAAAATCGGCTTTTTTCAACAACAAAAAAATATGGATTGAAATGTTTATTCAGTAAATTCTCATGTAAAATTATGTGAAGAAAAGATGTTTAACACTTGTTTTTAATACAAACCTCAGCTGCTGAAAATTGAAACAAATTGAAAATTGAATTTTCAACAGTTGAATTTTTGAGAGTTGATTTTTAAACAGTTGAATATTCCACTGTTGAAAATCCAATTTTCAATTTTCTTTAATTTTTAATAGTTGAATTTTTAATAGTTGAATTTTCAATAGTTGAAAATTCAAGAAAAAAGCAAATAATTGTACATAAGAATTTAATAAATAAACATTTGAATCCGTAAAAAATATATTGAAAAAAGTCGATTTTTTCGAAAACGTGTCGCCGTTTTTTTCACGAATTTTCAACAATTAACAATTCTTTTTTTTCTGAAAGATTCATCATTAGAGTTGAATTTCGTCTTTTTGGTTTGAAAATTCGTCTTTCTAATTGAAAGTTCAACTTTTTTGTTGAAAATTCGTCTTTTCTAGTAGAGAATTAATTTCATTGGCTGAACATGCATCTTTTTGGTTGAAACTGCAAATATTTGATTAAAAGTTGAACTCCTTTGTTAAAAATTCATTTTTATGTTTGAAGATTTATCATTTTAGTTGAAAATTCATCTCTTTGGTTGAAAATTTCTCTTTTTTGGTTGAAAATTCAAATATTTGGTTTGAAAATTCAACTGCTTTTTAGAAAATTCGTCTTTTTGATTTGAAATTTCAGCAGTCTCGTTGAAATTATTTTTCTTTCTTGACTAGAAAATAGTCCTTAGTTGCAAATTCTAGTCTTTCGTCAAATTTCATCTTTTTCGTTTAAAATTTCATCACTTTTGTTAGAAATTTCTTCTAATACCTTCTTTGGTTGAAAATTCAACTGTTTGGTTGAAAATTAATCTGTTTTGGTTATAAATTTATGTTTTTGGTTCAAAATTCAACTTCTTGGCTGAAAATTGAACTCGTTTGTTAGAAATTAATTTGTTTGCTTTAAAATTCATGATTTTAGTTAAAAATTCATCTCCTTTGGTTAAAAATCTTAGTCTGTGGTTGAGACTTTAATTATTTCTTTGAAAATTTGATAATTTTATTACGTAGTCATCATTTTTTGTTTGCAAATTCGTCTTTTTGGTTGCAAATTCGACTGTTTTGTTGAAAATTCGTCTTTTTTGTTTGAAAATTCAACTATTTTGGTTGAAAATTTGACTTTCGTGTTGCAAGTTCGACTGTTCTGTTGAAAATTCAGCTAAAAAATCTTTCTTAATGGAAAATTCTAGTCCTTTATTGAATTTCGTCTTTTTGGTCTGAAACTTCATCTCTTTTGTTAGAAATTTCTTCTAATCATCTTTTTTGGGTAAAAATTTAACTGTTTGGTTAAAAATTAATCTGTTTTGGTTGAAAGTTGAATTACTTGAGAATACAACTATTTGGTTGCAAATTTATGTAATTTGTTTAAAATTCGTATTTTCTAGTAGAAAATTAATCTCGTTGGTTAAAAATTCATCTTTTAGTTGAAAATTCATCTGTTTGGTTGAGAATTTCTCTTTTTTAGTTGGAAAACATGAACGAAAATTTGAAAAAATTCCTAATTTCCGAGGTGATATACAAAAATTGACACTGAATATTTACTTGACTATTTTAAAACCATTCTCACCCATGGTTTTTAAGAATTTCAAACGTAGAGTTTCCACAACAGGTAATCAACATTTTAAGGTTGGGTGAGGGCTTTAGTAACAAATATGGGGGAAAAAAGTATATTCAATTCCTTCAAATCATTAAAGACATAGAAGCTGATATTTCAAGGTTACCAGACAACAAAGTTGAAGAATTTAGAGCAAAATTTATTTGTTGGTAAAACGTTTTTTTGTATAATAATGTTCCATAAAGCAAATCAGAAAAAGAATTAAAGGAAGGATTTTTCTAACCATTTTTTTTTATGTCGTCCTGAATTACTGATTACTAAGGCTGATAAAGGGAGTATTACAGTTGCGACAGTAAAAAATATTTATAATAAAAAAATGAAGCATATTTTGAATAATGAAGATAGTTTTACAGTTATTCTAAATGATCCGATAAGAATGCTTCAAAAAGGTACATTTAAAATTCTATAGAGATTAAGGATTCAAAAATGTTTGGGAAGTAATATTGAAAGGTGCGATATTGGCACAATTCATACTAATCTATCTTAAGCCTATGGCCTGGTTAAAGCTCATAAAGCAGATTTTCCTTTACGACCAGTTACTTCGACAATAGCTTCACCCACGAGAAAATTAGAAGAACTCCGTAGCAAAATTATCAATGAATCAGTAACCCTTTCGGAAAGATCGATAAAAAATAGTGCTGCCTTCTAAAATTAATTGAGAATGTTAAAATATCGATAAATCACATTTTTGTTTCTTTTGACGTAATAGCCTTGTTTCCTAATATTCCATTTGAAAGACTTAAATTCGCCATAGAAAAAAGATGGGATATGATAAAACTTCATACTAAGATTTCGAAAAAACATTTTCTTGATGCTGTAGAATATGTTTTCAATTCTGTTTATTTTAAATTCAATGGTACTTTTCATAAACAAAAATTTGGAACTCTGATAGGTTCAGTCTTGTCCCCAATTCTTGCTGAAATTGTGATGGAAGATTTGGAAAGTGAAGTTTTTGATCGAATCAATTTTGAGTTGGACTTTTATGTAAGATATGTTGATGATTCTGTACTTTCATTACATGCACAAAATGTGGATACCCTACTTAATGTTTTGGATAGTATACATTTAAGATTAGAGTTTACTGTTGAAATTTAAACGGAAGGTAGATTGAATTTTTTTGATTTGACTTTAATAAAAACTGATGAAAATTATTTTATCACTGATTGGCACAGAAAAACGATGTGTTCGGGAAAGACACTCAATTTTAATTCTTATCATTACATTCAAAACAAAATAGGAGATGTAAAGAATTTGATTGATATAGCTCTTGAATTGTCTCATTCAAAATTCCTTGAAAAGAATATTGAATTGTGCTAATAAATTCTTCTTCTCAACCTTCTTTACCTTATTTTGGAAAAATTTCAAGCATCTTGAAATCAATATTAGGAAAATTGGGCTTACATACGATGTATAGAGTTCCATTCAAAAGTATTTTGTATGTAAAGTTGGTTGAAGATAAACATGAGAAACTTGATAAACAATCTGTGATTTACAAATTCAAATATACACAATGTGATGCTGTTTATGAAGGGCAAACAAGGAGGTCACTTGAAACAAGAAAAGAGGAACATGAAAAATAATTTTCATAAAAGTACAAAATATTATTCGGTCTTTACAAAACAAAGACTCACACATGGTCATGTCTTTAATTGGGATGATGTTAAAATTTTGTATCATGAGAGAAATAAAAAAAAAGAGTGAATTCATGGAAATGCTACTCAGAAAGAGAATAGATAAGAAAGCTATTAATTTAAAAAGAGATTAAAGAAAGAGAAGGTCAAAAAGTACGAAAATGTACCTTTCAAATAAAGAAAAAATTTCGAAAATTCATTAATTACATTCTGCGCAATTAATTCCCAAAAAACACCTTCATTTTCGGCCTCCGAGGGTGGTGGACCCCCTTAATTGGATACATTGACTGTAGTTTTGGATAGGATTTTATCTATGTGCACATCAATTTTCGAATAAAGAATGAAACAATTGACTTTGGTTTTTGCTCAGAATGTTTGCCTATGTGAAAATTATTTTCAATTAAGGAATGAAATATGTTCCAAAATAACAATTGCTATTAATTATCTCTATTTTATTTCCAGGTAAAAATGGTTTTATAATCTAATAGTTTTTCATTATATCTGTTGTTTTCCTATGAATTACCCCTGATAAAAAAATCTAAATTGACTTCGAAACGTGTTGGTTCCCAGTAGTGTAAAAAAGACGGAAAAGAAAGAGCGAGAGGTTGGTTTGGTTGATTCTTTCTTTTCCTCCCTCTTTTTTCTTTTTGTTGTACATTGATTGTATATTTGTCTCTAATGAGACAGAAAATCGGGTAGTCTCGAAGTCTCTTTTTGATTTGGAAACTTTTTGGGTGTTCTTTTTTGGCACACAAAAAAATTTTATATCGATGATTAAGAAATTTTAAAAGAGAGACGTTAGGCAAAGATTTGTTTCAATCTGTAGGGTTGCCTATGAATACTATTAAGATTTCTTTTAACTGAGGTAATAATGGTTAACTCAATTTACGAAAAGATATCTTACTTGAGTATGTAACCTCGGATAGGATTGACGCTTCTACTGACGAAAGGCATGTCCTCGGAAAAGTTTCAGGCGATGAATGGAGGTTAGATGTGTGGAATGCTAGAGGTGTAAATGATCTTAAGGAAAAGAAATTGCGTGATACAATGCGCGGAAGGAAGCTAGATATTTTGTGTGTGCCGGAAACAAAGAAGAAGGGATGTCATGTGAGAAACATAGATAACGGACTCGAACTTTGGTCAGAAGTAGATAATGAATCGTATGATACCTAGGGAGTCGGTCTGATTATGAATGAGAGAGCAAAACATGTCAAAAAGTATGAATGTGTATCACCTAGATTACTATGGGTTAGAATGAAAGTGGTAATCAGAAGACTATTTACTATAGCGTGCTACGCTTTAGTTGATTGTGGCAAGAGGGATGTAAAAGATACCTTCTGGGACACGTTAAATGATATACTAGGGACTTGCGATCCTGGCGGAAGAATAATTCTACTTGGAGATATGAATGGCTGGGTTGGTGTGCAACGCGAAGGTACCGACAGGGTGCTGGGCCATTTCGGAGACCCAAAAACGAACGGTAACGGGGATAAATTGATTAGCTTATGCTTAGAAAAAGGCTTGTT
>JAUMHM010000003.1:5010900-5033621 GCA_032362435.1 Melikaiella ostensackeni | reverse complement strand
GAAGACTGTTTTGTCAGCTGGGAAGGTGATGGCCACAGTATTTTGGGATTCCCAAGGAATTATCCTCATTGATTACTCGAAGAAGGGTAAAACTATAACAGGAACGTACTATGCATCATCACTGGACCGTTTGTAAGGCGAGCTACAAAAAAAAAACGGCCACGATTGGCTCACAAAAAAGTGCTGTTTCATCACGACAACGCACTGACTCACACATCTGCAATCGCAATGGCAAAAATACACGAACCTGGTTCCATGGCCAAGAGTCGGCAAACCCATTGGAATATATAAAAATGAATTTTATTGCGTCCATATATACTTTTTTGGATTGCTGATTCCGAATCTAAAGTCAAAATTTCAAAAAATCAAATGGCGGATCAAATACGGCGGACAAGTATTTAAAAAAATTATTGGATTTGCTCAAAACGTGGTATCTGAGAACATTTCATTAAACTAATTGCATAGAGTCCATGTATTAGACAATTTTTGTTTTAACCCTGTTCGTTATGTAGTATAAATAAACAATTACATCGTACGACACCCGCTTACGCATTTAATTATACCACATAGCAAATAGGGTTGAACAAAAAACTGTCTAAGCCATAGACTGCATCTAATTTCTCGCGTCGAATCGAATGGTGCTATTACATTCATCGTAACCCACATTTCTAAACAAATTGTTTGAATAATCGGAATTTTAATTATTTTTCATGAAAAATCGTCTTTTAATGAAATGTTCTCATTCCAACATCAGCTTTTCTATGATGTCAACTGGTCTGCCCATAAGATGCAATAGGTTAAAAAATTGTTTATGACTTTATAAGTTGTTTATGAATTTTTGAATTATGACCATTTTATGTTACTAATACCTTTCTAATAATAAACTACAACGATTTAAGCACAATTTTTTTCCTGCAACAAACTGATATGCTGAAGAATTTGTTGAAATAAATTGTTTACAACAATCAACTGGTACATTGAATAAATGATTTATGTCCCTTAAGTATATTTTCATTAATTCTAATCAATAGCGAGTTTATTTTGGCAATTTTCTTCTAAAAGATGCCTTCTGGGACTCGTTAAATGATATTCTAGGGACTTGCAATCCTGGGGAATGAATAATTTTACTTGGAGATATGAATGGTTGGGTTGGTGCACAACGCGAAGGTACCGACAGGGTACTGGGCCATTTTAGAGATCCAAAAACGAATGGTAATGAGGATAAATTGATTAGCTTATGCTTAGAAAAAGGCTTGTTTATTACGAACACTTGGTTCAGACATAAAGAGATCCACATGTATGCTTGGTGCAGAAGCAAAAGTCATAGTATGATTGGCGAGAATCACCACCCAGCTACTGCCGTCGGTTCAATACCTGAAATGACAAAATAAAAGTTGAATAATTTTCAGAAAAGATCACTTTCCTTGTTTTAAAATTCGTATCGTGGCGACTTGCCGGTGGCATGAGGGATGGGGTTGGAAGGAAGGGGTGAGGGGATACGACTATAATAATAATCCTATTTCGCGGCTGCAAGCGGCATAATAACTAACCTCGCAATTCGAAATTGCGAGACGAAGGGAAAGCTTGACGTTCTCGTGAGAGAGGAGAGGGTTGGGGGTAAAAGGGTCAGAGGTCGTTCCGTTGGGGGCTTGTGCCGTGTACTCAACCTAATAACCGCGATCAGCCGTCGCTTATGTCTACCTAATGTATTAAATTATGGCGACGTGCCTCGAATGACAAAACGCCCATCATTCAAACGGAAGTAAGGTAGATTCGATCTTTAACCGATCTCGTGTTACACATTTATTAATGCACTTGTCTTTTCCAATTCGTCAGACCAAGCCTCTAGTCTCCTTTATTATTTGAGACGAGGGTACAAGAAGATTAAAAAATGATATTCGGACTAAAAGTCATCTGCTAAAACGGACTTGGGGATAAACCGACTGAGACAACAACCAACTGAGTCTAAATCGACTGATAATGAGATAAACCAACTAAATTAAAATAGACTAAGACTAAGGCAGCAACTAACTTGGTAAAAACCAATGACCTATAACCGACTAACAATGAGCTGAACTCGTCTGAATTATGCCTACAACCAAGTAAGCAAACAAGAAAGTGAGTCAACACCGAATGACAGTAAACTAAACGGAATTGAAAATGACTAAGGTAACAACTCAGTCAAAGCCAACTAAACCAACAAGCAACTGAGGATATATCCAACTAAGTCAAAACCGACGAAAGCAACAGTAGCAGAGAAACAACCAACTAAGGATACAGCCAATAGAGTAAAAACCGACCGACAATAACCTAAAACTGACTAATAATGTCCTAAATCCGGCAGAATCAAAACCAACTAAGACAACAACAGACTGAGTCAAAACCGACTGATAATTAGATAAACCAACTCAATTAAAATAGACTAAGGCAACAACCAGCTTAGTAAAAATCAATGACCTAAAACCGACTGACAATGAGCTGAACTCGGCTGAATTGTATACACAACCAAGTAAGCAAACAACAAAGTGAGTCAGCACCGTATGACAGTAAGCTAAACTGCACTGACTGAATTAAAACTCACTAAGGAAACAACCAACTGAGTCAAACCTAACTAAAACAACAACCAACTGAGGATATATACAACTGATTCAGAACCGACTAAAACAACAACCAGGAGAGAAACAAGCAACTAAGTATACAGACAAAACAGCAAAACCGACTTCCAATGACCTGAAACCGACTAACAGTGAGCTGAATCAGACTGCGTGAAAACAAACTAAGACAACAACCAATTGAGTCTAAACCAACTGATAATGAGCTAAACTCGACTGAATGACATACACAACCAACTGAGCCAGCAACCAACAAAGTGTAAATCGACTGACAATGAGGTAAACCAACTGAATTAAAATAGACTAAGGCAACAACCAACTTAACAAAAATCGACTGCCAATAACCTAAAGGCGACTGACAATGAGCTAAACTCGGCTGAATTACGTACACAACAAAATAAGCCAAGCAACAAATTGCGTCGAAACCGACTGACAATAAGCTATACTGACTGAATTAAAACTGACTAAGGGAACAACCAACAGAGTCAAAGTCGCCTAAAGCAACATCCAACTGAGGATATATACAACTGAGTCAAAACGGACTAAAACAACAACCAGCAGAAAAACAACCAACTAAGGATACAGCCAATACAGTAAAAACCTACTGTCAATGACTTGAAACCGACTAACAGTGAGCTAAATCCGACTGAATGAAAACAAACTAAGTCAACAACCAACTGAGTCTAAACCGACTGGCAATGAGCTAAACTCGACTGAATTACATACACAACCAAATGAGCTAACAACCAGCAAGTTGTGAATCGACTAACAATGAGGTAAGCCAACTGAATTAAAATAGACTGAGGAAACAACCAACTCAGTAAAAATTGACTGCCAACAACGTAAAACCGACTGACAATGAGCAGAACTCGGCTGAATTGTATACACAGCAAAGTGAGTCAACACTGAATGACAATAAGCTAAACTGCACTGACTGGATTAAAACTGACTAAGGAAGCAACCAACTGAGTCAAAGCTAACTAAAACAGCAACCAACTGAGGATATATACAACTGAGTCAGATCCGACTAAAACAACAACCAGCAGAGAAACAACCAAGTGAGGATGCAGTCAATACAGTAATAACCGACTGCCAATGACCTAAAACCGACTAACAGTGAGCTAAATCCGAGTGAATGAAAACAAACTAAGACAACAACCAACTGAGTCTAAAGCGACTGACAATGAGCTAAACTCAACTGAATTAGATACACAAACAAATGAGTCAACAACCAACAAAGTGTAAATTGACTGACACTGAGGTAAACCAACTGAATTAAAATAGACTAAGGCAACAATCAACTTAGTAAAAATCGACTGCCAATTACCTAAAACCGACTAACAGTGAGCTAAATCTGACTGAATCAATACAAACTAAGACAACAACCAACTGAGTCTCAAGCGACTGACAATGAGCTAAATTCGACTGAATTACATACACAACCAAATGAGCCAATAACTAATAAAGTGTAAATTGACTGATACTGGAGCAAACCAACTGCATCAAAATAGACTAAGGCAAAAACCAACTTAGTAAAAATCGACTGCCAATAACCTAAAACCAACTGACAATGAGCTAAACTCGGCTGAATTAAGTACACAACAAAATAATCCAAACAATAAACTGCGTCAAAAACGACTGAAAATAAGCTAAACTGATTGAATTAAAACTGACTAAGGCAACCACCGAGTCAAAGCCGACTAAAGCAACATCCAACTGAGTCAAAAACAAATGCGGCGAAGAGCGACTACTACTACTACTACTACTACTACTACTACTACTACTACTACTATGGAGATGATCAGAATTGGGTTTTTTTTTTTAAATCTCATCAATTTCGTACTGAGAGTGTATTGGATGAATATTAATTTGCCAAAACATTATTTGCCAATGGCGACACGTTTTTGACAAAAACTAGTTTAAAAAAAATTTGTTATTCATTGAAATGTTTATTTATTAAATTCGCAAGTGAAATTATGTGGATATAACATTTTCAATACTTGTTTTTAATACAAAATTCGCTTTTTTCTTAAATTTTCAACAGTTGATTTTTTAACAGCTGATTTTTCAACTGCTGAAAATTGAAGGAAAAAACAAATTTTGAATGAAAGTTGAATTTTTAATATGTGAATTTTTAATTCTTCAAGGTTCAGCTGTTCAAGGTACAACTGTTGTGATTTTCGATTTTTTTTCAATTTTTAACAGTTAAAAATTCAAGAAAAAAGCGAATTTTTGAAGAAAATTAAAATTTCCCCAGTTGAATTTTCAGTTGTTGAAGATTCGGCTGATGAAAATTCAACTATTTCAATTTTTAACTATTGTTTTTCATTTGTTGAAGGTTCAACAGTTGAAAATACAACTGTTGATAATTCAACAATGAAAAAAAACGTTTGAGATTTCAATTCTCTGCAAATTTCAATTGTTTCAATTTTAAACAGTTGAAAATTGAAGAAAAAAGCGAAGATTCGACTGTCGAAACTTCAGATTTTAATTTTCTTCAATTTTCAACAAAATTGAATATTCAACTGTGAAAAATTCAGCTGTTGAATATTCAATAAAATAGTGAATTTTGTATTAAAAAGAAGTGTTGAAAATGTTTTGGCAAATTAATATTCATGAAATGGATTCTCAGTAGGAAATTTATGAATTAAATAAAAATTCCAACTCTGAACATCTTCTTGTGAGACAAAACCCAATTAAGTAATGCTCGACTGCGAATGAGCTAAAACCGACTAAATTAAAACTGACTGAGGAAACAACCGAGTCAAAACTAATTGAAACCAAAGCAACTTAGTCAATAACCGACTGAGTATCAATTGACTGACACTAAGCTAAGTCCTACTGAATTAAAACCAACTAAGGCCACAACCAACAGAAAATGAGCTAAATCGACTAAATAAAAAAAAACTAAGACAATAACCAACTGAGAACCAACCAACAAGAGAAAAAACTAAAGCCAAAGTCACTAAGTCAATAATAAACTGAGTAACAATCGACTGACAATAAACTAAGTCAGACTAAATTAAAAATCAACGAGAAGAACAACCAACTGAGTCAAAACCGAGTGTGGCAAAAACCAACTAAGACAATAATCAATTGAGTAATGCTCGACTGCCACTGATCTAAAACCGACTGAATTAAAACCAACTAAGGCCACAACCAACTGGCAATGAGCAAAACTCGTCTGAATGACATACACAACCAAATAAGTCGAAACTGACTAAAGCAACATCCAACAGAGAACCAAAGAAGGTCAGTCCATTGAGTGAACAACGACTGCTAATAATCTAAAACCGACTAAATTAAAACCAACTAAGGCCACATCCAACTGGCAATGAGCTAAACCGACTGAATTAAAACAGACTAAGACAAAAACCAACTAAGTAAAAACCGACTGACAATTAGCTAAACCAACTGACAATAAGCTAAATCAATTGAAGTAAAACCCAACGGAAACAACAACTAACTGAGTCAAATCGACTGGATCGAGATCGACTTCTAAAAACTGACTAAGAAATGAACCAACTGACTAAGTACAACTGAATCAGAAAAAACCGATTGAAATACCGTCAAAAACTCGACTATTTTATGAAGCGGAGTCTGGAGTGGAGAATTAATATGCACTGAAATGTATTCAGAGATTAATGACGCAATATCTCTTTGATTTGCTAATTTATTACATAATTCATGTTCTTCACACGAGTGTACAAACACACGTACTTGAGAGAGTCGTAAGTGTTCCTTTCTAATTGCGAATTCGTAGTTTCAAACCGGGAAGAGAGCACTTACGGGAAAGAGAAAGAAGGAGAGTATGAGAAATCTTTGATCGTCGCGATTAATTAAGCACGACTGCAGTGCGAAAGGTCGAGCCTCGGGGTATCTAAATAACCTGCACGTGCAAACCGAAAGATCATGACATTCGATTTCAGGTGTAACCGGTATCTGCGGTTCATTTTTCCTTCCTTTTCAAGGATCTTACCATTTTTTTTTTGTAACACTCCCATGATTTCGGCCCATTTTCATGCCTGTGGAGCGGGACGATAAACTGGCTTGTCGATCGGTGTGATTAGAACGTAAATTCTACTCACAAGTAGAACTTACGTTCTACTCCCTAGGGAGTAGAAAAATGATTTCAGCGAAAGAATGTGGCTTATAATCATCTTAGTGTGTGAATATCGTGGCGACAAATACATGGCGACTGCCATGTATTTTTAAAGGTGTATGACTCGGGAGAGATCTTTCCAAATTTCTACGACTCGAGAATGTTTTCAGCACTCGCTACAGCTCGCGTTTGCGCGCTCGCCTCCGAATCGTCCTGACAATATTCCGCTCGTCGTAGAAATGGAAAGATCTTTCCCTAGTTATGCAGTATACTATATTTTCTGAAAAATTGAATTTGATTTTTGCGCTTTATATTTATTTTGAAATAAGATTCAACTTTAGTTGTATCTTTATTTTTATTGTATGCCAGAACAGACTTGCTATTAGCGTGATAGCAACGCTATCTTCATCTGTTCATCCCTTATTCGTCTCCTCATCCCCTGTTTGTTTCTCTTTCTCTTTTGGTTACAAGTTGCGTGGAAGCATCCTCGTCCATCCCTCGCGGCCAGACTTTGGTCTCGCGCACGATTATATTTATCGACGCCGGCGTAATTGGACAAACAATCGTTATTCCCTCAATTGCAAGGGTTTCGTGCTGAGCCTCTTCCACTCTATTGCTGTCGTTACTTCGAAACTTGGGAGGATCGCATATCCTGCCTTTGTTCTCGCTTGTTCATGTTCTGACTAAATTAGTCACATTTTGGTGGTCTTCCATTATCTGGAACATAAACGAAAAAAATTATTTTTAAAGAAAGTCATAAAGTACAGTTTTGATTAGGATTGTAACTAAAAAAAATATGATTTTCGATTTTACGATGATTTTTCGTCAGATTTTTTGGTTCATTCAGTTTGACTTCAGTTGGGTTTAGATTATTATCAACTTAGGTGGGTTTAGCCGTTTGAAATTCAGTCGGCTTTAGCTATTTTTATTATTATTATTATTATTCCATAGATATGCTGGTTCATTTAAATCTTGTAGCACTGCGGTAAAACCTATTGTATTATAACTTTTATTACAAAAACATTGTGTAAACAGAAACTGCCCGTCTGCGCCAGTCCTCACTGCTAAAGTATCATTCAAGTCCTTTAGCATGAGTATCTTTATTGACGGACGACTACGGGCCTGTGAAAATTTTTACTTTACTAAGGTGTGGATAACCCGCGCCTGCATCCAACTTTATTAGAAGTACTCGCATTTGGACGTTTGGCCAGGAGAGAGGAAAACTGCAGAAAACTATCTCCCGCTCGACATTAGTTAAACGCAGTGAATACGTGACCTAGGCGTACATAACGAGCAGTTCCCCATCCGAGTGTTAACCATGCTCGAAATGACTTAACGTCCGTGACTCGCCCAAGTCGAAATCCACCGCGCAGCTACTGTCGTCGGTTCGGTTTGAGCTAATTATCAGTCGGTTTTTGATTCAGTTGGTTGTAGCCTCATTTGTTTCAAGTGCAGTAAGTTTTGACTCTGTTGGGCATCGTCGTAGTTGGTTATCTCTGTAGTTAGTTTTTGTATAAATTGGTTTGAAGCAATCGGTTTTGACTCAGCTGTTGACTTACTCCGTTCTATTTTTATTCAGTTTTGTTTCAATTGGTTTGACTGTTTTGGTTTCGCCTTATTTTTAGGTCAGTTTTAATTCAGTCGTATTGAACTCATGGCAGTCGGGTTTTACGCAGTTGATTGTTGCCTTAGTCTGTTATCTCTATAGTCAGTTTTAGATTAAATTGGTTTGAATCAATCGGTTTTTTTTCGCTCAGTTGGTTGTTGACATTCTCAGTTGTCTTCATATTTAGTTTTGTTTCAATCGGTTTAACTGATTAGGTTTTTGCCTTATTTTCAGTCAGTTCTCGAGCCAGTTTTAATTCAGTCGTATTGAGCTCATGTCAGTCGGCTTTTTCGCAGTTGGTTACTGTCCCAGTTCGTTTTTTATTTACCGCAATCGGTTTTGACTCCGTTTATTGTCGCCTTAGTCACTTTTGATTTCGTCAAGGTTTTCTCATTATCAGTCGGGTTTTTACTTAGATGGCTGCTGTCTCAGTTGATTTAAATTGTTGTCTTTGTCGTTGTCAGTCGGGTTTTACTAAGTTGGTTGTTACTTTAGTTGGATTTTATCACAATTGGTTTGGATCCAATTTATCGTTTAGCTCATTGTGAGACTTGCAATCGGTTTTGACTCAGCTGTTGACTTACTCGGTTGTCTTTTGTTCAGTTTTGTTTCAATCGGTTTGACTGATTTGGTTGTTGCCTTATTTTAAGTCAGTTTTACTTCACTTCTATTGAACTCATGTCAGTGGGATTTTACGCAGTTGATTGTTGCCTTAGGCGGTTATCTCTCTAGTCGATTTTGGTCCAAATTGGTTTGAAGCAAGCAGTTTTGACTCAACTGGTTGTTGATTTAGTCGATTATCTTTTTAGTCAGTCATAATTCCGTCGTATTAAGCTCATGTCAGTCGGGTTTTACGCAGTTGATTGTTATCTCAGTCTATTATCTCTGTAGTCAGTTTTTGTTTAAATTGGTTTGAATAAATCGGTTTTTTTCGCTCAGCTGGTAGTTGAAATAGTTGTCTTTTTATTCAGTTTTATTTGAATCGGTTTAACTGATTTAGTTTTTGCCTTATTTTCAGTCATTTCTTGAGTCAGTTTTAATTCAGTCGTATTAAGCTCATGTCAGTAAGGTTTTGCGCAGTTGATTGCTGTCTTAGTTTGTTTTACATTTACCGCAATCAGTTTTGAATTCGTTGGTTGTCGCCTTAGTCATTTTTGATTTTGTCAAGGTTTTCTCATTATCAGTCGGTTTTTTTACTTAGCTGGATGCTGTCTCAGTTGATTTAAATTTATTCGTTTATTTTTTTTTTTTTTTGCTTTTGACTCAGTTTGTTGTTAGCTTAAGCGGTTTTATATTCAGTTCAGTCGAATTTAGCTCATTGTCAGTCGGTTTAGGTCGTTGTCAGTCGGTTTTTACCTAGTTGTTGTTATCTCAGTCGGATTTTATCACATTTTGTTTGGATCCAGTTTATCGTTTAGCTCATTGTCAGACTCAGTTGATTGCTGCTCTAATCGGTTATCTCTGTAGTCATTTTTTTTCTAAATTGGTTCGAATCAATCGGTTTTTTGACTCAGCTGGTAGTTAACTTACTCGGTTGTCTTTTTATTCCGTTTTATTTTAATTGGATTGACTGATTTGGTTGTCTTGTTTTTAGTCAGTTCTTAATTCAGTTTTAATTCAGTCATATTAAGCTCAGGTCAGTCGGGCTTTGCACAGTTGGTTGCTGTCTTTCTTAGTTTGTTTTACCGCAGTCGTTCTTAACTTACTTGTTTAGTTTTTAACTTAGTTGTTGGTCGTCTTAGTTACTTTTAATTTCGTCGAGCTTTTCGCATTGGGAATCGGTTTTTTACTCAGTTGGCTGCTGCCTCAGTTGATTTGAATCCATTCGTTTTTTATATTATTTGATTTTGACTCAGCTTGCTGTTGACTTAGTCGGTGGTATATGTAATTCAGCCGAATTTAGCCCATTGTCAGTCGGTTTTAAGTCGTTGTCAGTCGATTTTCACTAGGTCGATTGTTGTCTAAGTCCAGATTTGTCACAGTCGATTTGCATGTACTCGGTTTTAACTTAGTTGGTTGTTGCCTTAGTGGCTTGTCCCTTTGATTATTTTTTATCACAATTAATTTGTTTCATTTGGTTCTGACTCAGTTGGTTGTTGCCTTAGTCGGTTATCTCTCCAGTCAGTTTTTGTCGCAATCGGTTTTGATTTTGACAAATATTCCATTCTAAAATGAAAAAATAAAATAAAACAATACAAAAAATACACAATAGGCATTATATTAAAACCCGCTTGTCACAGTTTCCCCGATAAAGACGACTTTGTATTTAAGTTTGCGAGAATTACCAACTAAGGAGGTTTTCGTATAAAGTGGTGGATCGATAAAGTCGTTTGCTTTGTTGCGCGACCCTTTCTAACGCAAAATCTGTCTCATTAACAATCTAATTAATAATCCAATTACGCGACAAGATCCGCCTGCCTCTTCACAAGCGCGAAGGCATATTTTCATGGTAACGGGAAAACAATTCTATACTTTTGTGGCGGAATGGGGGGAGGGAATCACCTTCGACATCGATTTGCCGCCAGCCCTTTCCCGTATAGAAGGAAGCCGAATTGGGAGTGGGAGTCAGTCGGTGCTTCGAGAGAAGGGTTTGTGGGTTGACGCACCCCCTCCCCCCCCCCAAGAATTGAATAAGCAATTGCCAGAGATGAAACGAGACACATCTGTGTACTCATATAACAAGAGGGAATTGAGGGGGGTAAAAAGGGCAAGGGATGCGGTTCGGTACACAATATTTCCAATAAATTATGTTTGCTTTGCTCGATTTGCCTCCCTCTAAAATGGGGGTAGGTCGCCTTTAACCCCTAGTTGTATTTAGTCAACAATATCGAGGGAAGAGATTTTCTGTAGATTACTAAGATTTACTTAAGTTTAAACATTTTTCTGAGTGTATAGTAATATTATTTCGAAGTGTGTCAAAAGTACCTAACTCCTAACTAAGTTAGGCGCTTTGAAGACAAGATTATTCTTTCTCAGTTTCGGTACCGTTGCACATCATCGGAATAACAAAAAGATGGTAATCACTATCTACGAACAAAAACCTTTTCTGCAAATTCCATGCAAAACTCAGACTTTCACATTGGTGTGACATACCTTCCGGCACGCCCCATTTGTTTTGTGATTTTTATTTTTATTTTTATTATTCGCAACTTAAAGGCGCTGAACTTAGTGTGAATATACGTAACATGAGTCAGCATTATTTATACCTGGATCATGCTTCCGCCCCGGAAAAGGTGTTAATTAGTATTTACTGGGTTGATCGACTCGCACATAAATTATCAGGTTTGGGTGCCCGAACCAGTTTTGGTGTGAGAGCGAAATCTTGTATGGTTACTTTCACGCGTCCTCGAGTCAGGACTCAGAAGCACCAACTGAAAAAACCGTTTTCGCGATTCTGAGAAGGGATAATTGAAAAAAAAATCTTAAGAAACAGGAGCGATAGATAGATGAAAAGAGTTTAAATGCCTCTTAAGATGCAGATTGGCCCTTAAAGACTTCGGAGTTACTCGACGGCTGATTGGACGATTATTTAAAACGAAAAGGAGCGCATAAGCTTTGTAATTAGCATTTGCTAATATTTAAAAAAAGTATTTTAAAGAAAGTGGTGTAGAATAGCGGCAACATATTATTTTGGGTGGAAAGATTAGCAATATCGATTCTGTGAAAAATAGTGAGTCAAAAATGATATTGAAAAACCAATTCAGATAACAACCAAATAAGTTAAAACTGACTGACAAATAGCTAACCTCGACTGAATCACAACCGACTAAGACATCAACCAATTGAGTCACATCCGAATAAAGCAAAGACCGACTAGATTCATACCAATTGCTACAAAAACGGACTGAATTAAATCCAACTAAGATCATAATCAACTGAGTTAGAACCTACTAAAGCCAAAATCGACTAAAACAACAACCAATTGAGAGTGAGCAAAACCCGACTCAATTGAATCCAACTGAGGATACAACCAACAGAGTCAAAACCGACTGAAAACGAGCTACAATAGACTGAATTGAAAAATAACTAAGGAAACAAACAACTGAGTTGAAACCTACGAAAGCCAAAACCTACTGAAGCAAGAACCTACTGAAGCCAAAACCGACTAATACAACAACCAACTGATAGTGAGTGAAGCTCAACTTGATTAAATCCAATTGAGGAGGCAATAAACAGAGTTAAAACCGACCGACAACGAGCTACAATAGACTGAATTTATAATAACTAAGACAGCAAACAACTGAGTCGAAATTTACTGAAGCAAAACCGACTAAGCCAACAACCAACTGAATAGCAAACGCTTGGAAATGAGCTAAATCCAACCGCAATAAATGTAACTGAGGAGACAACCAACCGAGTCAAAATCGACTGACAACGAGCTACAATAGACTGAATTACAAATAACTAAGGAATCAGACAACCGAGTTGAAGCCTACTAAAGCCAAAACATGCTGAATCCAAAACCGACTAAAACAACAACCAACTGACAGTGAGCGAAGCCCAATTTAATTGAATCCAATTGAGGAGACAACCAACAGAGTCGGAACCGACTGTAATTCAGCTACAATAAATTGAATTTGAGAGAACTGAGGCAACAAACAACTGAGTTGAAATTTACTGAAGCGAAACCAACTAAGCCAACAACTAGCTGAATAACAAGCGCCTGGAAATGCGCTAAATCTGACTGCAATAAATCCAACTGAAGAGACAACCAACAGAGTCGGAACCGACTGAAATCGAGCTACATTAAACTGAATTTAAGAGAACTAAGACAAGAAAAAATGAGTCGAAACCTGCTGAAGCCAAAACCATCTAAATCAACAACCAGCTCGATAACAACCAACTGAAAGTGAGCTATCCTGACTGAATTAAATCTAACTGAGGAGACAACCGACAAAGTTGAAACCGACTGAAAACAAGCTGCGATAAACTGAAGTTGAATTAACTAAGGCTACAAACAACTGAGTTAAAACTACTGAAGCCGAAACCGACTAAAACAACCAATTGAATAACAAACGTCTGGAAATAAGCTAAACCCGGATGAACTAAATCCAACTAAGGAGACAACCAAACAAGAGTCAAGACCGACTAACAACTAACTACAATAGACTGAATTAAAAATAACTAAAGAACAAACAACTGAGTCGATGCCTACTGAAGCCATAACATACTGAAGCCAAAATCGACTAAAACAACAACTAACTGACAGTGAGCGAAGCCCAATTGAATCAGATCCAATTAAGGAGACAAACAACAGAGTTGAAACAGACCGACAACGAGCTACAATAGACTGAATCAAAATAACTAAGGCAACAAACAACTGAGTAAAAATTGACTGAAGTGAAACCGACTAATACAACAGTCAACTGAATAACAAACGCATGGAAATGAGCTGAATCCGACTGCAATAAATCCAACTGAGAAGATAATGAACAGAGTCAAAATCGATTGAAAACGAGCTACAATAGACTGAATTAAAAATAACTAAAGAAACAAACAACTAAGTTGAAATTCTACTGAAGTCAAAACCTACTGAAGCCAAAACTGACTAAAACAACAGCCAACTGATAGTGAGCGAAGCCCAATTGAATTAAATCCAATTGAGGAGACAACCAACATAATTAAAACCGACCGACAATGAGCTACAACAGACTGAATTAAAAATAACTAACATGAGTCGAAACCTACTGATACTAAAACCATCTAAATCAACAACCAACTGAATAACAAACGCTTGAAAATGAGCTGAATCCGACTGCAATAAATCCAACTGAGCAGATAACCAACAGAGTCAAAACCAATTGACAACGTGCTACAATAGACTGAATTAGAAAAAAACTAAGGAAACAAACAACTGAGTTGAAACCCTACTAAAACCAAAACCTACTGAAGCCAAAACCGACTAAAGCAACAATCAACTGACAGTGAGCGAAGCCCAATTTAATTGAATGCAATTGAGGAGACAACCAACATAATTAAAACCGGCCGACAACGAGCTAAAATAGACTGAATTGAATATAACTAACACGAGTCAAAACCCACTGAAATTAAACCATCTACATCAGCAACCAGCTCAATAATAATCAACTGAAAGTGAACCAAACCTGACTGAATTAAATCTAACTGAGGAGACAACCCACAGAGTTAAAACCGACTGAAAACAAGCTGCGATGATCTGAAGTTAAAATAACTAAGGGAACAAACAACTGAGTTGAAACCTACTGAAGCCAAAGACGACTAAAACAGCAACCAACTGAACAACAAACGTCTGGAAATGAGCTGAATCCGACTGCAATAAATTCAAATGAGAAGTTAACCAACAGAGTCAAAACAGAGTCAAAAGAAAAACCTACTGAAGCGCAAACTGACTAAAACAACAACCAATTGACAGTGATCGAAGCCCAATTGAATTAAATCCAATTGAGGAGACAACCAACATAATTATGACCGACCAACAACGAGCTACAATAGACTGAATAAAAAATAACTGAGGCAACAAACAACTGAGTTGAAATTTACTGAAGCGAAACCAACTAAGACAAAAACCAACTAACTCACAAATGCCTGGAAATGAGCTAGATCCGACTGCAATCAATCCAACTGAGGAGACAACCAACAGAGTTGGAACCGGCTGAAATCGAGCTACAATAAACTGATTTTAAGAGAACTAAGGCAAGAAAAACTGAGTTGAAACCTACTGAAACCAAAACCATCTAAATCAACAACCAGCTCAATAACAATCAACTGAAAGTGAGCTAAACCTGACTGAATTAGATCAAACTGAGGAGACAACCGACAAAGTTAAGACCGGCCGACTATGAGCTACAATAGACTGACTTTAAAATAACTAAGGCAAGGAACACCTGAGTTAAAACATAATGAAGCCAAATCCGACTAAAACAATAACCGACTGAATAACAAACGCCTGGAAATGAGCTAAAATGGACTGAACTAAATCCAACTGAGAAGACAATCAAACAAGAGTCAACACCGACTAACAATCATCTACAATAGACTGAATTAAAATTTACTAAGGAACAAACAATTAAGGTGAAACCTACTGAAGCCAAAACCGACTAAAACAGCAACCAATTGAATAACAAAAATCTGAAAATGAGCTAAACCCGACTGAACTGAATCCAACTGAGAAGGCAACCAACTGAGTAAAAACCGACTGACAACCAGCTACAATAGACTTAATTTAAAGTAATGAAGGCAATAAACAACTGAATCGAAACCTACCGAAGCCGAAACCGACTAAAACAACAACCGACTCAATAACAACTAACTTACAGTAAGCTAAACCCTACTGAATTAAATCCAACTGAGGAGACATTCTTCAGAGTTAAAATCGTCTGTCAACGAGCTACAATAGACTGAATTTAAATTGACTAAGGCAGATAATAACTGAGTTGAAACCTACTACAGCCAAAGCCGACTAAAACAACAACCAACTGAATAGCATATGTCTGGAAATAAGCTAAATCCGACTAAACTAAGTCCAACTGAGGAAATAACCAACAGAGTCATAACCGACTGACAACGAGCTAAAATAAACTGAATTGAAAGTAACTAAAGGAACAAACAACTGAGTCAAAACCTGCTAAAGCCGAAACCAACTCAATAACGACCAATTGACAGTGAACTAAATCCAGCTGAGGAGACTACCAACTTAGTCAAAATCAACTGACAACGAGCTCAATCAGGCTGAATTTAAAATAACTGAGGCAAGAACCAATTGAGTCGAAACCTACTGAAGCAAAAACCAACTAGATTCAAACTCATGGCTACAAAAAATGACTGAAGCGAAAACCGATTAAGACAGAATTAAATACGGCAAAAACAAATTGAGTCAGAACCGACTGAGTGAAAATCGACTGCTTTTCTCAAGTTGTACTTCAATTTTTTTAAATGGATCTTAATTATTATCTTCAATTATCGAATATTTCGGGAAACTATTATATTGTATTTTTACAGACGCGATTAAAATTCCATGCTAATTGCGACAGTTTAATATCGTCCTCACTCATTTATTTGTCGCTTTCTCTCGAGATAAATTTCTAAAGTGAATGTCGAGGATTATTAAAATGTTCCGGTCACGTTTCAAAAGTAACTCTTCATCTTGTCAAGAACTTGAGACACCGAATTAATGACTACGCATGTAAACCACATATATAAGTCGCATTCCCTTAATTTAAATCTTACTTTAAAAAATAAGTCACTAGAGAGAAATCCCCACTCAAAAGAATTCAATTAAGATTAAAACAGGAATTCCTGTTTCCAAATTAAATCCAGACGAGATGAATTTTAATACTAATATGAATATTTATTTTTCTGTTACAGGTGAGTGTCTATTAATGACTTATTGATCTGGAGATTGTAAGTAGAAATTATTTGATTCACTTTTGTCGAGCTTAAGTTTTTTTTTAATGGGCTAAAAATCAGGACACAAAATAATAAGGGGAGACGTGACAAAGGTTATTTGGATAAACAAAAAGTGACAAAAATAAGTGAGAAAGAGAGTAAGAGAAAGGGCCAAGAGGCCTGGATCACACTTAATAGCAAGAAATTACAGCGAAATTGGATTTTAATTTACCATCCACGAAGCGAATGTATTCAAATTAGCTAAAGGGAAAATAACAACTACTTTGCCGGAGGGTTAAATAAATTTCCTTTCTGTTAATGATTATGTAGATTGAACGACATTTCTAGCCCCGCTATCTCTCCACTTTTCCCCCTCATCTTAAACCAAGGATATCCTCTTTTTGTGGTTTATCGGGAAGCCTGCGAAGGTATACTCGAATTACGGATAATTACCTCGTCCGTAAGAACGATCGACTCCCGATGCTCGGTCAGGGAATCAATTTCGTGAGAAAGACCTTTGAGGGAAGGGAAGAAAGGGCTGAAAGTGAAAAAAAGGGAATGGTAAAAAAAGTTGGGAGGGGGGAAAAAAGAGGCCAAAATAAGAGATAGAAAGAGGGAGTGTGTAAAAGAAAAGTAGGAAATGAGAGAGAGGAAGAAATTCACAAAAAATGGGAGTGATAAAAAGGAAGAAAGGGTGAAATAATAGAAGAAAGAGTGAAATAAAGAGAGGAAAAGAGAAGCGTCCAAGGACCGCGAACGAGGAATTTTTAAAGAATTCCAACGGGCCGCTCGCGTCATGCTGTGATTTGCATTTGCCGAAGGGAGGAGGTGGGGGGAGGGGGAGGCATCTGCACAGAGTGGAGGCTTGGAGCCCACATTTAAATAATGTGCAACGAATACATTTGGCGGCCATAGTGAACGGAGGTGCGTCGAGGATGTGAAACCCAGGATACATATTTCTGAATTTTCCATTTCAATTTTCAACCCTATACCTGTTCCAAACACCACATTTTTCATCCCTATCTGTCGGACGCAATGCTCTCCCCGCTCCCGGCACATGGGTCGGTCTGCAACCCTCTATTTCTATCTTTTTCTTTGTTTCTCTCGCTCTCTCTTTCTCTCTGAGAGAAGGGATGCTGAATGCTCGTCAGGATTCCTCTAATGAGCGGATGCGTGCCGGGTTAGTGATAAGGCAGTATCTTCAGAGTGCATATTGCGCTTGCAAATCAAATTTGAAAAATTTATTTCAGTTGAAGCTTTTTAAAAGTAATTAGGCGTATTTTTCTCTGCTGTGAAGTGGAGGGAATTTTAAAAAAAAGGAAAAACGAGTTACATTGAGCTAAAACTGGCTGAACTATAACTGACTGAATTATAATCGACTGAATGATTATAAACTGTAACTCAATTCAGCTGAATTACAACGAACTGAATTGTAATCAACTGAGAACGAGGACAATTAGGCCGAAAACAGAGTGAATTAAAGCAGACAGATTTGCAACCGATTACGACGAAAACCAACAGAATTACAACCAATTCAAACTCCCTAAGAGATAAAGAAACCCGGCTGAGTTACAACTGATTGCGAAAAAAACCCGACAAAATTACAACTAACTAATGCAAAACGGAAAAATAGAAAACCGACTGAATTACAAACAACTAAGTCAAAACCGTCCAAATAAAAAACCGACTGGACTCGAATCGATTGCGACAAAAACCAATTGACTTATAATCTACTAAAGCAACAAACAATTGAGTGAAAACCGACTAATAGTTAGCGAAATCTGACCGTATTACAACCAACTAAAATAAAAACTGACTCTATTTCGAAAAAATTAACAACCGACTGGATGCAAATCGATAAGGGTAACAAAACACTTACTAAAACCCTATTGACAATAAGCTTAACCTGACTGAACAGAAAGAAAACTAAAACAACAGCCAACTGAAGAAAAACCAAATGAATTAGAATGGACTAAGCCAAGAAAAAATCGATCGAATCAAAACCCGACTGGATTTAAACCAATTGCAACGAATATTCGATTGATTTTAAGTTTTTTGGTTTTAATTCAATGGTGTTTAACGCACTGACACTCAGTTTTAAAACAGTTGATTGTTACTTTAGTTGGTTGTGATTCAGTTGTTTTTTATCCCAATAGGTTCGAATCAAGTGGGTTTTTAATGTTGTCGTTTTGTCTCAGCTGGTTGAAATCCAGTCGTTTTTCAATTTTGTCTTTTTTTGCCTGGTTTTAATTTAGCCAATTTCCTATTTTGTCGGGGTTGAATCAGTTGGCTGTAATTCTGTCAGTTTTGATCGCAATCGCTTGCAATTCAGTCTGTTCTTGACTTTGTCTTTTTTTACTTAGTTTGTTGTAACTCATTCGGTTTTTAATTTATATGGTTTTGTCTTAATTTAATTTTTAACTAATAGGATTTCATTCAGTAGTATTCAACTTATTGACAGTCGGTTTTTACTCAGTAGGTTTTTGCTTTAGTTGGTTTTAATTCAGTTGTTTTTATCCCATTAGGTTTAAATCCATTGGGTTTTATATTTTGTCGGTTTTATCTCACTTGATTGGAATTCAGTCGGTTTTTGAGCTCAACTTTTTTTTACTCAGTTTGATGTAACTCGTTCGGTTTTTAATTCATCTGGATTTGCCATAATTTAATTGTTATCCCATCGGATCTAATTCAGTAGTGTTTAACTAATTGACACTTGGATTTTCTCAGTTTTGGTTGTTGCTTTAGTTGGGTTGTAATTCACTTGTTTTTATGCCAAAAGGTTTGAATCAATTGGGTTTTCAATTTTGTCGTTTTGTCTCAGTTGCTTGGAACCCAGTCGGGTTTTTATTTTGTCTTTTTTACCTGCTTTCAATTCAGTCGATTTCCTATTTTGTCGGGTTGGAATCAGTTGGCTGTAATTCCGTCAGTTTTTATCGCAATCGTTTGGAACTCAGTCGGTTTTTGACTATCTTTTTTTACTCAGTTTGTTGTAACACATTCGGTTTTTAATTTATCTGATTTTGTTTTAATTTAATTGTTGACTAATCGGATTCAATTCAGCAGTGTTTAACTTATTGCCACTCTATTTCCACTCAGTAGGTTGTTGCTTTAGTTGGTTGTAATTCAGTTTTTTTTTTATCTCAATAGGTTAAAAACCAATTGTATTTTAACTTTGGCGGTGTTGTCTCAATCGATTGGAATTCAGTCGATTTTTCATTTGACTCAGTTGATTCCTGCTTTAGTTGGTTGTAATTTAGTTGTTTTTATCCGAATAGATTTGAATCAAGTGGGTTTTTTATTCTGTCGTTTTGTCTCAGCTAGTTGAAACCCAGTCATTTTTTTATTTTTCGTGTTTTTTCTCGGTTGCAATGAATTCGATTTCCTATTTTGTCAGTTTTGAATCAGTTGGTTGTCATTTTGTCATTTTTTGTCGCAATCGGTTGCAATTGAGTCGGTTTTCGACCTTAACTTTCTTTACTCAGTTCGATGTAACTCATTCGGTTTTTAATTTATCTAGATTTGACTTAATTTATTTGTTACCTCATCGGATTTAATTCAGTAGTGTTTAATTCATTGACACTTGGATTTTACTCAGTTTTGGTTGTTGGTTTAGTTGGGTTGGAGTTCACTTTTTTTTATCCTAATAAATTTGAATTAAGTGGGTTTTTAATTTTATCGTTTTGTCTCAGTTGGTTGGAACCCAGTCGGGTTTTTATTTTGTCTTTTTTTTCCGGGTTTCAATTCAGTCGATTTCCTATTTTGTCGGGTTTGAATCATTTGGCTGTAATCCTATCAGTTTTTGTCGCAATCGGTTACACTTCAGTCGGTTTTTGACTTTATTTTTTTACTCAGTTTTTGGTAACTTATTCGGTTTTTATTTCATCTGGATTTATCTTAATTTGATTGTTACCTCATCGGATTTAATTCAGTAGTTTGAAACTCAGTGTTTACTTAGTTGGTTGTTGCTTTAGTTGATTAAAATTCAGTTGCTTTTATCCCAAGAGGTTTAAATCTAGCGGGATTTTAATTTTGTCGTTTTCTCAGTTGGTTGGAACCCAGTCAGATTTTTATTAGGTATTTTTTTCCCCAGTTTTAATGCAGTCGATTTCCTATTTTGTCGGATTTGAATCAGTTGGTTGTAATTTTGTAATTTTTTGTCGCAGTCGTTTGCAATTCAGTCGGTTTTCAACCTTAACTTTCTTTACTCAGTTCGATGTAACTCATTCGGTTTTCAATTTATCTGGATTTGACTTAATTTATTTGTTACCTCATCAGATTTTATTCAGTAGTGTTTAACTCATTGATTCTCGGTTTTTACTCAGTTGGTTGTTCCTGTAGTTGGTTGTTGCTTTAATTTGTTGTAATTCAGTTGTTTTTATCCCAATATAGGTTTAAACCTAATATGTTTTTAATTTTGTCAGTTTTGTCTCATTTGATTGGGATTCAGTCGGTTTTTTACTTATCGAGGCTCTACTCTGTTTATTGTAACTCCCTTGGTTTTAGTTCAGTCGAGTTTAACTCATTTACACACGATTTTCACTCAGTTGTTTGTTGCTTTAGTCTCGGTTGTAATTCCTTATTTTTTTTGTCGTAATCTATTTGAATCCAGTCGGTTTTTGATTTTTTTTTTGCTCACTTTTAATTCATTCAACTTCCTACTTTGTCGATTTTGAATCAGTTGGCTGTTATTCTGTCGGTTTTTGTCGTAATTAATCAGAAATCTGTCGTGTTTTTGATATTTTGTTTTCTGCTCAGTTTTCATTCATTCGATTTCCTGTTTTGTCAATATTGAATAAATTGGCTGTTATTCTGTCGCTTTTTGTCGCAATTAGTTAAAAATACGTCTGTTTTAGATTTTGTGCTTTTTGTACAGTTTTCATTCGTTCGATTTCCTATTTTGTCGGTTTCAATTCAATTGGCTGTTATTCTGTCGCTTTTTCTCGCAATTAGTTAGAAATCTGTCGGTTTTTAATTTTGTGTGTTCTTTGCTCAATTTTAATTCAGTCGATTTTCTCTTTTGTCGCTTTTAAATAATTTGTCTGTTATTCTATCGGTTCTTGTTGCTATTAATTAGAAATCTGTCGGTTTTTGATTTTGATTTTTTTACTCAGTTGGTTGTAACTTAATCGGTTTTTGATTAATCCCGGTTCGACTCAGTTGGTTGTCATTTCAGTTGGTTTTCGATTTAGTCAGTCTTGACTCACACTTGGTTGTCATTCTGTCGCAATTTATCGCAACTGGTTTGAATTCAGATTTTTTTAAAGTTTGTCTCTTTTTACTCACTTGTTTGTAATTCAGTCTGTTTTTTATTTTTCCGAGCTTGCTTTAATTTGGTCGTAGCTCAGTCGATTTTAATCCAACTGGGTTCAACTCATTGGCGCTCGGTTATTATGCAGTTGGTTTTGGCTTTATTTAGTTGTATTTCGGTCTGTTTTTGTCTCAATCCCTTAAAATCCATTCAGTTTTGACTAAACCGAAAATCGAGTTGAGCTCAAACGAACTAAAGAAAAAATCAACTAACAAAAAATCGACTCAGAATGAGCTAAACTCAACTGAATTACATCCAACTGACACGAAAATAAAATCGAAGATAAATACTCATTACAGTATTACTATACCCACTGACGAATGCCTCATAAATATTCTTAAATCCTTTATCCTTTTTATTGACTCAAAAACTCTAAAGTACAATTTAGAACACTTTAAGGTCGGATTAAGCGAGTTTGTAAAAAAATATCTGAGCTTTGAGGTAATATATCGTTTGGGAGTGCTGCAGGCGACTCGTATAAGGTTAGGTTAGATAGGTAGATAGGTCGGTATCCATCGCGAGCACGGGCAACAAAAGTTTCTAAACGGTACCGTAATAACAATAATAACTTTTGTAACTCTGCCGGGCGGACTGTGGGGTGTACCCGGCTCTTCAGCGCGTAAATTGAACGTCCAACTTGTATTTATATGATAATAAGAGCGTTTAAATATACCCGGTGTACCTAAACTCGCTACTTAAATACCGAATGATTGCCTGCGCTCCGTGCCG
>JAUMHM010000003.1:4983606-5003810 GCA_032362435.1 Melikaiella ostensackeni | reverse complement strand
ACACACACACACACACACACACACACATATATATATATATGTGCGCGCGGGTGTGTGTGTGTGTGACCTTATTTGATATTGTGAAGGGGTTATGAATAGAATCCTTTTGTTTTTTTTAAGAGGTGTCAAAAAGTTGAGAACATAATTTTTTATTTTATTGTTAAAGAATCATTTACAATTAAAATTTTTATCTTTCAAAAATAATAATTTTTCGATTTTAAAAATATATTTTTTTACTACTTATCATTATTTTTATAATATTTATGCATATTTACGGATAAATTATTGAAAAAAAAGAATAAGAAAAACAAGTTTTAAAAAAAAAAGTACGAGGATGCGAACGCATGACGGCAGACCTTGCGGCAGACTCTCTAGTCTAGAACCTAGATCATTGCTCGAACACTCTACAAATCGGGAAACCCCTCATTTAGGAATACACTACTGCCTTGGTCCTCACAGTCTTCTTATTTATTTTTGTTTATCACCTCGAGGTCCCTTATAATTAAGCATATTAAATTTGATCGATTAGTCCTGTTTGTAATTAATCGATCTATTAAGATCCTGTCAAGGTTATCATTGGCCTTTTTCGGAACGTAATATCCACATGACGTAGTAATGCCTTCGGCGAAGAATCGCAGAGAGGATTTAGTCCGTTATGAATACAGGAAATTAAACGCACCAGCGGGATTAATTATAAAGTATGGAGAATTCCTTAAAAATTTATCTTCAATATTTTTAGTTAAATAAACAAATAAAACCCCTTTTTCAAATCGACTTTAAAAAAGTTTCTTTTTCGCGCAGAAGAGATGACAAAAAAAACCATCAAAATCCCTTACAAATTGTACTCTCCAGCTTATTTTCTCAGTGGAAGTCTGACTTGGCCCCACCGTGCGGGGCCACTGCTTCACAAGCAAAACAATAACTTTGAAGGAAAAAAAGGAAAAAAAAATCAACTAGTATTTAATCGACTCTAACTGCTTGACATTTACGACTCGAGTAAAGCAATTCTATTATCCAATTGGTCGGCTCGGCCTAAGAAAGAATCGCGTGATGAACGGACGTAAATTTATTTTCGGTAAAAGAAAGCTGCTCACCGATAGTGACTTTTTTTTTATCGTTGTCCTGTTCGCAATAAGGTATTCTTGTCGTCGAAACTCGGTCGACGCTGGATTTCATGGGGTTTAACTCTATAGTAAAAGGGGGGCGGGGGGTGAAGGGGGTGGGGGGCTAAAGCTCGAGTTGAGTCAATAAGGCCCCAGTAGACGTAATCCACGTCACGCGAGGACAAATTAAAACTTAGTCGCTTTGCAATCTCATCAAAGCGACCTCCAGGAAGCTATACCACCCCGGCAATTTTCCTGAGCGCTTGGGATATTTGTCGCGTGTTACCGTAAAGTGAATTGTTTCTGGGATTTGGCGGTAAATTGCCAGGGCCGAAATTGCCGGGGGCCGGGGAAATTTCGGCCGGAAAATTACACTCCCGAGATCGCCGGGTCCACCACTTTCGTAAATGAAATGGAGTCGAATGACGTTACTACTTTGTAAAAGTGCCTCAGAATGTCGATTTCGACCCTCAATAAACCTAATTGAAGCTGTGCTTAATCATTAGTATACGTTATTTATTTTAATCAAGATATAAAGCGATATTTGATTATCTACCGTAGAACGGGGAAAGCGGCACACACGAAATCTTGAATTTTGCGAATTATATTGCATTCTCTGGTTGTAAAACTGGTGGAGACCCTTTGGGGCAAAGTGGGGCGTATGAAATCTTTGCATTTCATGACTTCCTATTGCTTTCTTTGAATGAAAAGTGAGTGTCCCGCTTTACCCCACACGTCCTGCTTAATCCGGGTTACGGTAACTTTTTATTCTCAAAGGGTAATTTTTTGATGGGAGAGGGAATGTACTTTAAGGTCCAACTTCTCCCTCGGGGGTCGTCTCTATTTTCTAGACTACCCATCTCCCTACAACAATTACCCGATTTCATGAAACGCCAGGGAAAAAAACTCCAATTTAACTTAATTAATCCATTTAAATTAGCTGCTTCTTTTCTGGAATGGGTACTTGACTCTCAATCTCCTACCAATACTTCTGCAATGTCGATTTTACTTTTTCTCAAAACTGACGCCCGTTAGTTTCATTTAGTCACAAAATAAATAACAGAGATAGAGTTTAATAGAAGGGTAGATATTTGTGTGGGGCTGTATAGAACACAAATAGGGGAGAAACGAAGGTGAGTGGAATGAATTGTGGGGTGAAAGGGGAAGAGGGGCGAAAGGGGTAGAGTGGAAAAGAGAGAGAACATGAGAGAGAAGGATATACAAGTTTATTCCTGTCTGAAACACTTGTAAACACACTCACACTAACACAGAAGTTCATCAATTCCCCCACTCCAAAACCTCTTGAATTCGGCGGGAAAGAGGGAGAGAAAATCGACTAGAGAAGGACGGATGGGGAAACAAAGCATGCAATCAAAACGTTAATTACATTAAAATGAGTCGAAGATCAGACCAATCAGGATTCGCTCGCGATGGGTTCGAGTGACCCACGAGGTCACTCGAACAATCAACCTAACGAATTTCACCAGTTGGTATTGTTGTCCTAATTTAAACTAACAACTGGAACGGCTGTCAAAAGAAATTTAATTAAGGACATTCAATTTCAAAAATGATTCACACAACAATTTAATTCTAGACGATAAATCCAGCTCCGGAAACAAGGACCATATTTGAGAAAGGACAAATAGGACTACAAGGTTACTTTAGGCTTCATTTGAAGTTTTTGAGTTTTATCATACCAGAAACCAAACTTTGGACTTTTTCGAAGACCTTTATGAAAGGAAAAGTTTTGTTTTTAAATTATGGACGAAGTTAGGCATTGTTAGAAAAAGTGATTTTAAACGAAAATCCATAACCACGAGGTCACTCGAACAATCAACCTAACGAATTTCACCAGTTGGTATTGTTGTCTCAATTTAAACTGACAACTGGAACGCCTTTTAAAAGAAATTTAATTAAAGGCATTCAATTTCAAAAATGATTCACTCAAGAATTTAATTCTATATAGTAAATTCAGCTCCGGAAACAAGGACCATCTTTGAGAAAGGACAAACAAGACTACAGGGTTACTTCAGGCTTTATTTGAATTTTTTGGGTTTTATAATATCAGAAACCAAACTTTGATCTTTTTCGAAGACCCGCACGAAAGTAAAAATTTTTGTTTAATAATTATGGACGAAGTTAGGCATTGTTAGAAGGAGCGGTTTTAAACGAAAATCCATAACCACGAGGTCACTCGAACAATCAACCTAACGATTTTCACCAGTTGGTATTGTTGTCTTAATTTAAACTGACAGCTGGAACGCCTGTCGAAAGAAATTTGATTGAAGACATTCCATTTTAAAAAGGATTCACACAACAATTTTATTCTATAGGATAAATCCAGCTCCGGAAACAAGGACCATATTTGAGAACGGGCAAACAAGACTACAGGGTTACTTTAGGCTTTATTTGAATTTTTTGGGTTTTATCATACCAGAAACCAAAGTTTGGAATTTTTTGAAAACCTACACGAAGAGAAAAGTTTTGTTTTACAATTAGAAACAAAATTTAGCGTTTTTTAATTTTTTTAAAAACTTCAAGAGCATGCATCTCCAGAAACACAATAAGCACTACAGTATTACATTTTTTTCTGAATTTTTTGTGTTGTATCATACAAGAAACCAAAGTTTGAACTTTTTCGAAGACCTACACAGAAGTAAAAGTTTTGCTTAATAGTTACAGATGAAGTTAAGCATTTTTAGAAAAAATGGTTTCAAACGAAAATCCATAAACGAAAGTTGGAAAAAACTAGTTTGGAGAAAGTTAAAGAGTGAAAGTCTTCTGCATAAGTTGAGACCATAACGAGAAAGATTATACTAATAAATTGAATCAGCGATTAAAATATAATTTTGTTTAAGTTGGGATTTGTTCTAGAAGTCGAATTTCGAGGAAGGTTCTAAGCCACCTCTGGGCGAGTCAATATCTCAGGGAAGTTCTAATATGGGCGCGATGTTCCGTATATCCAGCCAAATTGCACTCGCGAGAGCTAATAGGAATTTTGATTGACTGAATTAAATGGTTATTGGAAGCGCGGCTTTTTACATCGATTAGCTTTATTAGGTCCAGCCTCGCTGGGGATAGATTGGACCGGGGGTGCCTCCGAGCAGAAAACTTCACCGAGGCAATTTTTTGTGAAGTCTTAACTCATTTTCTAGAACCAGAGGCCGCCTCATTATCGAATCTAATCCCTAACTTCGTTTTTTGGTTTAATTAAATTCCCAAATATAATTTATATACTTCTTCAAATTGGAATTTTGGCACTCTTTCTCGTTGCAAAATGTAAAACTAATTTTTAAAAGGGTTCCTAATATCGGCCCAATTCCGCCAGGTGGCCGAGTCAAAAGTTTCTCCGTGATTTCGTATCTCGTACACCTCTTAGCGTCGTTTATGATCCGCATCCAATTTTCGGCGAGACAGAGTGTAGAAGACAAGTTAGGTCACTTATACAGACAAGGGGAGTTCACATACGAGAATTTATTTTCATTTATTCCAACGAAGCTCAAGCCAGACTGCTAATGAGTTAGTCCGATTTCCTGCGATATTGATTGTCTAAAAATACGAAATTGGGTCGTCTTAATTGGCGAAACCATATCAAGATTTTTAGTATAATTTATTTCAAAACCATAAAATAAAGCTTAGATTGGTAAAGTGTTTGGAGCGTCAAAGTGTGTGGAGCGCCAGAGTGTTTTGTATGCCAGAAGTGTTTCGTGCGTCAAAAGTGTTTTCCTTTCTACAACTTTTTGGTCTTGAAACAACTTGTAGTGTACCAAAAAACTTTCAACGAATCAAACAACTTTTGGCGTACAACTAATCTTTTTGTATGTCTGTGTAAAGAAAAGAATCTGACGGCCCTTGCATTTGAGATCGACATAATAAATTTCTGAAAAAATAAGAGAAATGACTGTAGGTATAGCTGATGTACACTTGTAGAATGAGAAGACAGAAATCAGGTACGAATTGAGGGTAGAGACTTACATTATAGACTGAGCTGTACACCTACGATCGACCACAAGGATAGGGATCGATGTGGGTGTTGCATGCGAGAGTCGGACTCGAAAGGTTGCCACGACGGATCGGATTGGATTCGAGGTTTCTCGTTATTAATTTAATTACCGCTTGACAGTTCTATAATTAAATTGCTAATTTATCTGTCCGGGATCTGGCCGAGCGAACGCGTTGGGCAGGTCGATGATTGCTCGCCGAATGACGGTTCAATTCTTTCGCGTGCTTGCTTTTTTGTTTTTGACTTTTTCATTTCCCTCACCCTATTCATTACTCCACTACGACTTTCCCTGATTGTTTTCTACACTTCTTTCATTCGAGGAAAATCTAGCATCTGATTTGATTTCTTCTACACATAATTATTTCTGTGGATGATTTCCATCCTGGAGCTAATAAATCAGCTGAAACAGTTTCCGTTCTGAATGCCCTATTATTTCTGAAATATTTCGTTTTCGTGCCTCAATCTTAACGAAGGAACGAGCTGGCCAGCTCAAATTGCTCTATTTTCGATTTCTTCGTAATTACTAATTAGAAGCCGACGTCTCGCCCATGAAGTAGAACGGACAGAACAGATGGTGGTTGATAATTGCGCGGAGCTAGTGAGCTGAGTCGAGTTGGACTCTCAGGGCTTCATAGAAGAAAAGGCAACCTTCTGTATGACCAGCTTTTACTCTCTTTTTGCCCCTTTTTCCTTCCTTTTGCCCCCTCTGTATACGTGTTAATCAGACTTTGCCGCTTGGATTATTAATTAACTCGCTAGGCTCGTAGCACATTGCACGTAGCATCTCAAACAATGTCATCGATCACGGATCATTAAAACTCGACAACTTCGAGATCTTACCATTTTTTATTTTATTTTATTCAAATCATCTTAGACGGACAAAAATGACTGACAATATCGTGATTGGTTGGCCATTATTTTCAGACAATTGAATACCTGATGATGAATATTCGGAACCATCTATCTGTGAAATGGAGCGTATCGTGAATTATTCATCGATTGATCATCTTATTCGTGAGTGTACTTGGGCAAAAGTTAAAAAACCACTTTGAGTTTTGCGCGAATCAAGGAATGTATAGAAGAAAATTTGTTGCGCCGATTGCTTAGTTCGTTCAGTACAAAGTCAACTGCAACTCGTCAAAATTCACAAATCTTTTACGAGGAACTAAATCATCATATTTTAAAATATTTTGTTTTTTCGTTTTCCAACATGGTTCCATATTCAGTGCCTCCCACTCTCTTTCCTGGGGAGATAAAACCCCTAGGTACTTGTGACGTGCCGTGGCTGTAATAAATGACCATGTTATCTGTTAAAGGCCATCTCCGACAGAACAACGATAGGGAATAATAGGAGGTAGGTCGCGCGTTGTTAACGACCAATCGGGCATTAGAACAGCTCTAGTGGTAACAGCATTATCGTCCACTTATACTCATAAGCTAGGAAAATAGGCTAGCGGTTCTTCACTCTTTCTATCTTGCTTTCTTGTTTCTTTGTTTTACTGGATATTGCCGACAGTTCAGGCCGACTAATTGGAATTTCTCTCTCCCCTTGTCTCCCCTTCTCTGCAATTCATTTCACTCGGTGTCCTTCGCTTGATCAGAATTCACTTTTCTTAGAGGTGTTTTTTTCTGGGAAAGGCGTTCTCTTGTTTCGTTTATTTCTGCTGATTAAGACATCCGGGATTGGGAAATTGTACTGATCAACTTGGGTTAGGGAAAAAACTCAGGTCTATCGTTCACTAATTTTTTTTCGTGTTTCTCGTCTGAGTTTACTGTTGCGTTAAAAGTTTATTAGTGTGTCACAAGGTGACTGGTGCGTTTCACTTTTTTTAGTGCACCAAAAATTGACTGGTGCATCCTAAGTTGTTTAGTATGCTAAATGTAGACTGTTGCACCGCAAATTGATTGGTGATCCCCAAATTGTTTGGTATGCCAAAAGATGAATGGCACACTACAAATTGACGGGTACGCCAGAAGTTGTTTGGTGCCCTCAAATCGTTTAGTGTGCCAAAAGGTGACTGGTGCACTATAAGTTAACAGGAACGCCAAAAGTTGACTGGTGTACCAGAAGTTAACTAGCGCGCCAGAAGTTGTTTGGTGGACCACAAATCGCTTGGTGTGTACTACAAGTTGACAGGTGCTCCAAAAGTTGACTGGACCACCAGAAGTTGTTTGGTGAACCCCAAATCGTTTAGTGTGCCCTACAAGTTGATGGGTGTGCCAAAAGTTGACTGGTGCGTTAGAAGTGGTTTGATGCATCCCAAATCGTTTAGTGTGCATTACAAGCTGACTGGTGCCCCAAAAGTTGACTGCTGCGCCAGAAGTTGTTTGGTGCACCCAGAGTTGTTTAGTATGCACTACAAGTTGATTCGTGTCCCAAAAGTTGACTGGTGCGCTAGAAGTTGTTTGTTGCACTTGAAATCGTTTGGTGTACCTACAATTTGTTGCGCAAAAACTTGTTTGGAGCCCCGAAAGCTTATCATTGCGCCCTTTTCACGAAAAAATATCGTTTTCCATTGTTTTGTCCTTTCTTGCTCATTTGAATTCGTTAATAAAAATCTGGCTCCCGCAAGTGCCCGTCGCAATGGCTCACGTTCACCTTCTCACGGCACTGCTCAAACGCAAAAAATATAAACTACCAGTGCTAAGAAGATTGAAAATGATGTGCCTCATTAGCATATCAAGTTAATTGACTTTTCGGAATAGGATCTATCTCGAGACTCTAATGGATAGAGGGAGTCATTTTTCGTCGTCAGAATATTGTTTACGGGACGTGTAATGTCTCTCGCATAATCCAATCAGCGATCTTAGAAAGCAATTATGCTGAACTTTCTTGAACTTTCCCATTACGGTTATACTCATAATTTATGAGAAGTGCCTTAAGTTTAATGAAGATAAGTAATTAATGTTTGTATTTTATGGCCCTTCAATTATATAATTTATTTTATAATTAATTATTTCAGTTAGGAAATAATTATTAGATCAAGAAGTAAATAGAATATCTCCAGGTAATAAATAACATTTTTCAATTTAAAAAAACATAATAAAATTAGTATGATTACTAACCGAAGATACATATAATAATGATTGAGGAAACATTTACTTTATGAAACACATTAAGGTGGGTAAATTCGAGGGTACATTGGGATGAGCGACAGCTGCGAAAACGGAAGTAAGAATGACAGAAATGCATCCGGTGGTGAGGACTATCGACTCGTTAGTAGGTTTCTTGCTCTTTTTTAGATTCTTTAATTGCAGTGAGAAACGAAAAGAAGTACCGCTGCTATTTTAGAATTTTTTTCCGTTTTTAGAAACAACCCCACGAGGTGAATAAAAATAATTTTCATATAGGGACTTGGTTTATATATGTAAAACGTTATATAAATGTATGTATTTAAATATTTATAAATTTTATGTATATGTGGTGAATATTTGAGAATGTGTGCATGACTCATGTTTATCGTAGATAGCTAATTGGTGCATAAACATCGAGCTTTACGAGCCGTTGGTATATGCCGCGGCAACCACGCCGCCGCTTCGCAAACATTGACTGCCATTAACGTAGATCTACGTGTGCCCAACACACGTATTATAAACATATATATGTATATATACACATGCACCTTTGTCAACATACAACTCTATTATATGTATAAATAGACCTCTTTCCCCATCTCTCATTTTTTTGTACAATATTCACATTCTCATTTTTTTTTCTACAGTTAAGGATATAAAATCACTTCGGAGACACTAAGACATTTTTCAAAGACTCCAAATTTTTAATTCTTGAAGCGCCAAAGTTGTTTGAAGCTCCAAAGAGATTTGGATCATCAAAGTGTTAGGTGCGCCAAAGTGTGTTCCACCTACAGCTTTTTGAGCTACAGAAAACTTTTGTCACGCCTAACAGTTTCTTCTATCATTTTTTCTACAGTTAAGATTTTTGAAGCGCCAAAGTTGTTTGAAGCGCCAAAGTTGTTTAAAGCGCTAAAGTTGTTTGAAGCGCCAAAGAGATTTGGGTCATTAGAGAGTTCGGTGCGCCAAAATGTCTTCCGCCTACAGCTTTTTGCGCTAAAGAAAACTTTAGTCACGCCAAACAGTTTCTTTCATAATTTGTTCTACAGTAAAGATGTTTGAAGCGCCAAAGTTATTTGAATCGCCAATGATGTTTCAAGCACCAAAGATGTTTGTAGCACCAAAGATGGCTGAAGCACCCAAATTCTTTGAAGCGCCAAAGATGTTTGAAGCGTCAAAGAGATTTGGATCATCAAAGTGTTTGGTGCGCCCAAGTGTCTTCCGCCCATAGCTTTTTGCACTACAAAAGCTTCTGTCATGACAAACAGTTTGTTTGAAAAAATTTTCTACAGTTTGAAGATGTTTGAAGCGCCCACATTGTTTGTAGCGCCAAAGATATTTCAAGTACAAAATATGTTTGTAGCACCAAATATGGTTGAAGCGCCAAAGTTGTTTGAAGCGCCAAAGATGTTTCAAGCACCCAATTTTTTCGAAGCGCCAAAGGTGTTTGAAGAGCCAAAGAGATTTGGATTATCAAAGTCTTCGGTGCACCAAAGTATCTTCCACCTACAGCTTTTTGCACTACAAAAAACTTTTGTCACGCCAAAATGTTTGTTTTAAACTTTTTCCACACTTAAGACGTTTGAAGCGACAAAGTTATTTGAATCACCAAAATTGTTTGAATCGCCAATGATGTTTCAAGAACCAAAGATGGTTAAAGCGCCAAATAAATTTGGATCATCAAAGTGCTTGGTGCGCCCAAGTGTCTTCCGCCCATAGATTTTTGCACTACAAAAAACTTTTGTCACGCCAAACAGTTTGCTTTATAATTTTTTCTACAGTTTGGAGATGTTTGAAGCGCCCAAGTTGTTTGAAGCGCCAAAAAGACCAATTTTTTTTGAAGCGCTGAAGTTGTTTGAAGCGCCAAACGTGTTTAAATCGCCAAAGAGATTTGGATCATCAAATTCTTTGGTGCACCAAAGTGTCTTCTGTCTACAGTTTTTTGCACTACAAAAAACTTTTGTCGCGCCAACATGTTTGTTTTATAATTTTTTCTACAGTTAAGACGTCTGAAGCGACAAGTTGTTTGAATCGCCAATGATGTTTCAAGCACCAAAGATGTTTGTAGCACCAAAGATGGTTGAGGCGCCAAAAATATTTGGATCATCATAGTCTTTGGTGCGCCCAAGTGCTTTCCGCCCACAGTTTTTTGCATTACAAAAAACTTTTGTCCCGCCAAACAGTTTGTTTCATAATTTTTTCTACAGTTAAGATATTTGAAGCATCAAAGATGTTTATAGCACCAAAAATAGTTGAAGCGCCAAAGTTGTTGGAAGCGCCAATATTTTTTAAAGCGTCATATAGTTGTTTGGAGCACCAAAGATGTTTGAAGTGCCAAAGAGATTTGGATCATCAAAGTGTTTGGTGCGCCAAATTGTCTTCCAGCCACAGCTTTTTGCGCTAAAAATTCTTTTGTGTCGCCAAACAGTTTGTTTTATAATTTTTTCCATAGTCAAGATATAAAATCACTTCTTAAATCCCGAGAAATTTTGTTGGAATACCTCTAATTTGAAATTCGTTGAATTAAAAAAATCTTCTTTAAAAAAAATGCCATGTCTTGCGGATACATTGAAGCGTCATTATCGCAGTATTCGCATTTAAATCGACATAGATTGTTCATTCGTCCCGGCATGGGCATTTATAGCTGTGATGGTGTAAGGATTTATTCGTCCTATAAGACTGTTATAGCTGCTATAAAATTCGAGTACCTTCCTTGCTCTCTCTTTCTTTGAAACGACGCGACTTTTCGCTCCGCGCTGTGGAAAAAGTAATTGAGTAAATCTGCGATTACGAGCCGATAAACAAATATTTAGATGTGCCTCGTTAATTAGACCGAGAAATAATCAGCCAAGGAACATTTCAGTGAAACTCTCTTTTATTCTACCAATTACTTAATCGAAGTACTCTTAAAGTATTTTTAATTTACCTTTAGACTTTATTTTACCTCAACCTCTAATTAAACCGTTTTTATAGTCCGCCTTAATTAGTTATTTAAGCGTCAGGTTGATAATATATTAATTTCAGATTCAATTTGATTCCTTATAATTTTTTTACGTATCTTGAATTTTTTATTTATTCTTTGATATGACAGAAAGTCTCGGTGTACAATTACCTGACCGAAGTACCAATTAAAGGGTCCTTTACAACACCTTATTATATCGATGTGCTCGTTTCGAGTCTGGAACTCGAAAAAGAGAAAAATTAAATGAAGAATAAAAAACTTGAATCAGAGCTCATTTACTTAGAAAGTGTTTGTTTGACGTGAGATTTAATTGGAAACACATCATATTTATCGCCTCTTAAAGCCCGAACGAGGCAGAGAATGTCATCTCGCATTGCCGATATTTCGATTGGTCGCCTTTATTGAAATTATATCAGGACATGTCTGCCTCGAAATCGTTAGCCTCGGCTTAACTGGTTCGACCCTTTCACTGTCGCGATGAAAAAGAAGATATAATTTTTCCAGATGGGATTTATCATTTTTCAATTTTTATTATTACTTTTTTAGTATTATTGAGATTATTTAAGTTGGATCTACAGTCGGTAAAGTAGATCTTCGACTAAAGCAGCTTACCATCAGAGAAGAGATTGAAAAAATATTAAATAGTGTATTAATGTCATCAACACGATATTCACACGCTAAGGCTTCCACTCCCTAGGGAGTAGAAAGTACCTTCTTCTCCGTAGGGAGTAGAAAGTACCTTCTTCTCCCTAGAGTGTAGAAAGTACTTTCTGCTCACACCACTCGAAAAGGGAGTTTCCATAGGCATGGGAAGTGCGCCGAAATCATGGGGGTGTTATGAAAAATTTATTTGAAGTGGGAATTTTTATTTACAATTGTTTTCTTTTATGTTTCAGGTTATTTGGCAGTTCTGGTTCTTGTGCGGGATGTGGTCAGACGATACCACCCTCGGATTTTGTAACGAGAACAGGAGGATCTGTCTTTCATATGAAGTGTTTCCAGTGTAGCAAATGTGGTGCGCAACTTAATCCAGGAGCTAGGTAAGATTATTTAAAATCTAAGTAAATTAAAAATTTCAAAACTGAATTTCTATTTGGGTGCAAAAAGTACACCATTAAAGTAGTATATTGCGTAGTCCATAAACTACGTTGCCAATTTTGGCAAAATAATTATATAATTTATCAAATTGAAATATTATATAATTGAAAATATTCAAATATTAGAATTCACAGTCCAAAATACCAAAAGAGATAAATTATCAAACAGAAAGACGAATTTCCAGCCAAAAAGGGATTAACTTTTAACCAAACAGTTGCATTAAGAACCAAACAGTTGAACTGTCTATCAGAAGAGACAAATTTTTGACTAAATAGTTGAAATTTTAACCAAATTGTTAAATTTTTGTGCCAAAAAGACAAAATTTATCGGAGACAATTGAATTATCAACAAAAAACTTGAATTTTCGAACAAAAATGATGACTTCAACAAAATAGTTGAATTTTCAACAACGTAATTCAACTTTCATCAACATAGTTAAATTTTGAACCAAATAGCTGAATTCTTGACCTACAAAGATGAATTTTAAGCCAAGAAGATTAATTTTCTATTAAAAGACGAATGTTAAACAAATACATAAATTTTCAACCAATTATTTGAATTTTAAGATAAAAACATAAGTTTTCAACCAAAAATAAAATAGTTAAATTTCCAGTTTAAAAAATTCATTTTCATAAAAAAACGAATTTTCGACCAGTTGAATCAAACGAAACAAAAAACATTCTTAACAAAATAGTTCAATCCTCAACCAAATAGATAAATCTTCATTAAAGAAGATTAATTTTCCACCCAAAAAGACGAATTTTCGAGAAAAGAGTTAAGTTTTAAGCTAAAAAGTCGAATGTTTTAGAAAACAATTTACTCTTAAACTGGAAAATATGAATTTTCAACAAGAAAGTTAATTTTCAATCAAGAAAGATGAATTTTCAACCGAATAGTTGAAATCAACCAAAAAAGATGAGTTTTTAAGGAAATATTGAAATCCTCGACCAAAAAAAAAAAAATGAATTTTCAACAAACAAGATTATTTTTATACCCAGAAAGACAAATTTTCAACCAAAACTGAAATAGTTAAATTTTTATGTAAAAAATTAATTTTTAACCAAAGAAACAACCAATTTTTAACAGTATAGTTCCATTTTCAACCAAAGAGGTGAATTTAAAAAAAAATGTTTAACCAAATAGTTCAATTCTCAACCAAAAAATTAATTTTAGACCAAGAAGATTAATTTTATGCAAGAAAGACAATTTTTCAACAAAATACATTAACTTTTAACAAAAATGTTAAATTTTGAAGCTAAAAAGACGAATAATCTACAGAACAGTAGAACTTTCAACCCAAAAATATCATTTTTCAACAAAAGAGTTAATTTTCAATTGAATAGTTTAATTTTCTACCAAGGTGCTGAATTTTCATGCCAAAAAGACGAATTATCTACAAAACAGTTGAACTTTCAACCAAAAAATATCATTTTTCAACAGCAAAGTTAATTTTCTACCAAATAGTGACATTTTCAAATAAATAGTTCATTTTTTATCCAAATAGTTGAATTTTTAACCAAAAATATGAATTTTCATCAAAAAAGTTAATTTTAAATCAAATAGTGTAATTTGTTACCAAATTTTTGAATTTTCAACCAAAAAATATGATTTTTCAACAAAAAAGTTAATTCTCTACCAAATAGTCCAAATTTTTGTCCCGAAGATATGAATTTCCAACAAAAAAGTTAATTTCCAACCAAATAGTTGATTTTCTATCAAATACTTGAATTTTCAACAAAAATTATATTTTCAGTCATATAGTTTAATTTTCTACCAAAGTGTTGAATTTTCAAGCCGAAAAGACGAATTTGTTTACAAAACGGTTGATTTTTCAACTTGAAAGTGTAAATTTTCAACCAAATAGTTTAATTTTCTACCAAATAGTTGAATTTTCAACTAAAATGACAAATCTTCAACCAAGAAAAAATTAATTTTTTTATAGAGTAGTTAAACTTAAAACCGAGTCGTTGATTCTTCAAGAAAAAAATATGAATTTTCTACGAAACATGTAATAATTGATATTTCAACCAAACAATATTTGTTTTTGAAATAAAAAATAGTTCAAAAAATTAATTCTCAATTAAAAAAAAAAACGATTTTTGAACACAGTAGTTAAATTTTCAACCAAGGAGATAAATCTTTAACCAAAGAAAAAAGAAGTTTTAACAAAGCAGTTCTACTATCAACGAAGTAGTTGAATTTTTGACCAAAAGAGATGACTCTTTAATAAAGTAGTTGCATTTTTAACAAAATAATTAAATTTTCAATAAGAAAAAAAATTAACTGTTCACCAAAAATAGTTGGATTTTTTTTATTGGGTTTTATAAATTTAGTTTGCATTTAAGCGAAAAAAAAAACAGAAAAGTGGGAAACGGGGTAAGTTTCTTGAAAACTGGGGAAAAAGAAGAATTCTTAAAAAGGGGAAAAGATGTATCAAAAAGTATTATGTCATGCTTTTTTTTTTGTACAATTTTTACCTCCTCTCGTTTCATCTCGCGTTTTGTATAGTAAGAATATGTAACTTTAACATAGGCGTCACACTCAGCAGACCCCCTCCTCCTAAGACGTGTGACGTAATACTTGAACGGCCTCTAAACGTTGTCTAAGTTCGTAACGTTACATCTACTAACCCCCTGCCCATGTTACCAACCGTAGTTTTTGGCGAAACCCCCTCCCCCCTGAAATTGGTAACGTAGTTTAATGTAAGGCCCTTAATGTGTGTGTAGAAACTGAAACTTTGCGCACACTTTACAGACACGGATTGTCGCTATTTTCATGCATGTGTTGCAAAAAGCTCGTTTCGAATCACAGTTATTCACAATCAAAAACAAAAATTAATGAAACATTTTCTTCCTGCTTCCAGGTATTATTTAGTATCCGGCGCCCCAGTATGCGAAGAAGATTGGCAGAAGTTAGTGAAATCGTCTACCCTGGTGGTTGGAGCAGCGGCAGGCAACGGTGGCGCCCCCGTGCGGAAAGGCAAGGTGGGACGACCGAGAAGGAGTCGCGAATGAGGGGGCAACCCGGTCGGTCGCCCGAAGAAGGTGCAGCCGTCTCCTCAGCCGACGCCTGTCGTCGCGGCGCTTCAGCCGCAGGTCGACCTTGTGGACGTCGGTGTTGGAGCGGATCCCTATTCGCCGCCTCCGCCGGGTCATCAGCACTACCACCATCACCACCATTCTCACCAGATGGGCCTAATTCCTTCCGGAATGCCAGGACACTCTCAGCAACACCCTTCGGCCTATCAGGATTGGTCGTGGCCGCCCGATTCCTGTGACTGAGTGATTTTTGACACCTAGAACATGGACGATCGACAGTTTTAGTGATCGCAGGGAAAAATCGATTCTTATCGAAAAAAGGTCAATTGTGGCATTCGAAAATCGTGAATTCGAGAGATAAATCGATAGTGGTAGTCGAGAATGATCGCTAGTGTTGATCGATAATGATTGATAGTGGGAATCGAGAATAATCGATAGAGGTCATCGCGAATGGTCGATATTGGTACTCGATACTAATCGATAGTATTCGATGCTAGTCGATAGTACCCATTACTAATCGATAGTATTCGATATTAATCGATAGTACTCGTAACTAATCGATAGTACTCGTTACTAATCGATAGTATTCGATACTAATCGATAGTACTCATTACTAAACGATAGTATTCGATACTAATTGATAGTACTCGTTACTAATCGATAGTACTTGTTACTAAACGATATTATTCGATACTGATCGATAGTATTCGATACTAGTCGATAGTACTTGTTACTAATCGATACCTACCATCGAAAACAATCGATATCCACAACCGGGAAAAGATTGATGCTCTCAAACGAAGAAAGATCGATTTTCGGTGTTCGAGTAAAGATCGATTGGTCGAAAATCGTGTGCTGGTTCACGCGCAGGACGATCTACAATTGTCTTGTACCTGTAGACAGAGTGAAATAATTTTGGGAAAATTGGTGCCCAGTAGGGGAATTGTGGTGCCCAGTAGGGGAAAAGTGGTAAATCGGGTTCGAACCTGTTTGGAGGTAGAGACTCGCGCATTAACGCGATAGTGAAGGATTGTCCGCAAAACCGAAATGTTTGCATTGCTTGCGACGTTCTTGCCATTCGCGAATTGAAAGATGCTCCTGATTATTGACTCTTCGAATTGACCCTTGCGACTGTGTGATTCCAAATGAGGAACGCGGTGATGATTGTAAAATAAATTGATAATTGTGGTCTTGCTGATGTAATTAAAATTTTTAAATATCCTGATCGTGCTTGCTCACAATCAGATAAGGCTGAACTTGTGATCTATCTGATGATTTATATCGTTTGAAGAATTTTGTTGATCGAAGCCTTTTTTATTAAATTGTATCTAAAGGATAAGAGACCTAATGTGATCTACCTGGATTTGATGATTATGACCTGATGCTTCGATTAGGTTTTGAATTTCTATATTCAATTTTTAAAATATTTCCAGAAAATCTTCAAACTTTTTCGATGTAAACTATTGCTCAACTGTAGAAAGGAATTCGATTATCAAATTGTTGAATGCTCATGTCTAATAGACTCCTAAAGTTAAAGATTTTCCAAATTCTATTTCTTTGATAAAAAAAAAGTTATCTACTGATATCTGTCTTTTCAGTCGCTAACGAGTACAGCAATTTAAAATGAGGGAGGAAGAAGGATAAAAAAAGGAAAAGAAAACAAAACGTCGCGGTGATACGGTAGCTCAAATCGACTCTTAGAAAATTATTTTTCTTTCAAAATTATCGGGCCTTTCGCTTCGTCGAGCGACTGGGACGACTAAGTTCGTTAAGCGCCCCTTGTTTCCGCGTCAAGCTACCATTAACGGTCCCTTTTTCACCGTAAAATCTATACATACACATCGCGGTTCGTTCTCATTTATTTTCACCGTGTCTGAAACTCTTAAACGAAAAAATTGTCGCTCCTTAATTTTGCAAATTTTTTCTCCTTTTTCCCGTGATTTTTGGTCGAGCAATAAAAATTTTAAAAATCCCTTAAGCTGGACAAGCATTAAAATGTAAAGAAAAGCAATTTTCAGTGAAAAGTAATTTTCAGTGAAAAGTAATCTATTAGAATACAGTTTCAAGAAGAAAATTACTAGGAGGGGCAAGTATTTAAATTGAGAAAAAATATAAGGGAAAGATTTTCAAGACAGGGTTTCGAGCATCTGCAATAAATGTAATATAAATGTATAATCTTAAAAACGTCACAATATATGTACCACGCTCAAGACCAGTACCGTTTTTTGTTCGGGTAAATTAAAAAAAAAAGAGTAAATATATTAAATAAATTGTCGCAAAGCTAAATCAAGGTTTGAAGAAAAATTGACGTTTTAATTGAAATAATGATACGCATGGTGAGTCTCAACAGAATTCAACCTAAAAAAAAGCCTTTGCACTCGACGATTTTCTGTAGAATGTAACTTTTGGATGATTTGAAACTATTTAAAACACGAAATTAAAATCATCTCTGGGGCCTTTTTTTCAAAAACCTCTCTTTTGGAATATTCGAAAATTTTTTTAATTTGCAAATTTTGTGTACCGGGTATTATTATTCTTGAAAGTGAGTGAAAAAGTAGGGCGAAAGTCCAGTTTAAAGACATATATTAATTAAGAACGTTTTTATTCAGAAATAATGATAGAAAATTTTCGAAAATTAACAAATATCTCAAATATATCTGTTTACTCACTTTTTAACGAAGAATGATGCGTCGTATGCAGATTTTAAGAATTCAAAAAAAAATTTCAAAAAATGTGATTTATGAAAAAAGGATCCTACAGATTTTTTTGATATTATAAGTGAACTACTCTAGGGCTATCAACTAATTATAAAGTGCAAAAAACTCCGATCGCAAGAAGGTCCTAAAAAGGCGCTGTGGTCAACACTTACACATCCATAGAAGAACAGTAATTCAATTGAATAAAACTTTTTATTATAATTTTTTACTTAATTTTTAAGAACCCCAGGGATGATTTTAATTTTGTGCTAAAAATATTTGCACATCATCCACAAGTTACATTCTACAGAAAACTGGCGAGTACAAAGACTTTTAGGTTTAAATTGATAGAGGTTCACCGTGTACGGTAGTGGCCTGAGCACTTCGAAGCTCAATTAAAAAAAAAAGTTGAATGTAACCTGTATCATACAACCGATCGTTACTCGTTTATTCGCTCCGTTCATCAGTATCAAATTTTTTCTCAAATACTCTATATGTAACTTGGAATTGAAGAAAATTGTGTACAAGCTGAGGTCGAATTTTTTTAGTCATTTAAATGAAAGGAGCAGCATTTCCTACAATATGTGTAAAACATTCCTTCATAAATAAATTCGAAAAACTGCAATAAATTTGTTTAATATAAAACAATGGCTGAAAACCAGGTACCATTATTTTTTCAAGGCCACATTTAGGTCGGTCAGAAATTGGAGTCAGCACCATGTTTTCGCCAAATGACAACAGTGCCATTCTTTAAATTTGAAAAAGTCGGTTTTAAAGCAAGTTTAGTCATTGGTGAAAAAAGTTGGGGCTATTCAAACTCAATTTCAAGCCTCTATTGTCTCGGACTTAATTAAAAAAAAAAAAGAAAGACGAAGAGTCAGCGATATATTGTAACGAAAAAAAGCAGAGGTCTTCGGAGCCTGGATTTTCGTTCTTTATTTTTGTGGCAGACGCGATTTTATTAATTTTTAATCTAAATTATGTTTTAGAAAACCGTCGATCTCTGCGATGACCGAATAAGAAGAGTGGATGGATGATGTAATTTAAACGTGTATATAGGGAACATTTTGTATATTGTTAAAAATTTGTGTGATATAAATGGTTATTTACTGTATTAATGATGTTGAGATGAACCATTTTTTGTATAAAATTATTCGTATTTTGCGAAATAATGACCAATCTCGAATAATTCTGCACATAAAATGGTAAGGGACGTTTTGGCCAAATTTCTACAGATTCGAAAACATTAGAAATAATTTTGATTGTTCAGTCTTGTTAATAGAAAATTATTTAATATTTTTAACAACTAAATTTTTATAAATAATTACGATTCTCTCGTTTATTATTTTCTTTCTGAAATGGACATATTTTATCAAAAATGATTTAGAATTGAAAATTGAGATTGTTTTCATCTGTGGTGTTTGGACTCGACGTTTGGGCGAACGCGTGATTTTTCGCGTTTAGTTAATTTTGTTATTTGATTTATCTCGACTTCTAAAGCCTCAATCAGGTACCTTCTGGTTACTCACAGGCTCTTGTAAAATAGTACGCCAGAACACGACACGCACACAAACACGTTTATTAATTAATAAAACGAATACAAGTTTTTAGAAAATGAATCTCTGCTTATTTCTTCTTTCCCCAATTCCCTATTATTTATAGTATTATTATATTTATTTATTATATTATTTTTATTATTATTATTTATTATTATTATGATTATATTTATAGTATTATTATTGCTTCTCTATTTAGATCATTCAATCTTTATTCACTATAAAAATTACTTTAAAATATTGAAAAATGGCGAAGATATACATAACTGTTGGAAATTGTCGGTACGACTAGCGCGAGTGATATGAAAAATCACTGCTGATTTTTAACCACGATAACTCGGTTAAAAAAAGAGATAGAGGTTTAAAAAAAATAATTGGAAAGCTCCTGAAACTCCGCGCCTGACTCGAAAATCCTCAAAATACTTAACGAATGGTAAACAGTCAAAACTACAATTTATTCGCAACAAATCGACTTTATTCAATAAAATTTTGCATGACTTCGAGACTACCCGACTTTCCGGCTCATTGGAGACAAATGTACAATAAATGTACAAACAAAAAAGAAAAAAAGAGGGAAAAAAAGAAAGGGTCATCCAAAACCAACCTCACACTCTTTCTTTTTTCCGTCTTCTTTATACTACTGGAGACCAACATGTTTCGAAGCCAATTCAGACTT
>JAUMHM010000003.1:4966940-4980948 GCA_032362435.1 Melikaiella ostensackeni | reverse complement strand
ATATTTTCTTCTTAATATGAAACAGTGTATCTATTCATCAGGAAAACATGGAAAACATGGAATTGTCAGGGAATTTTTATATACCTGGAAAAACCTGGAAATGTCAGGGAATTTTTTTTCAAGTTAGGGAATTTTTTCGAGCTTGCTAAATTAAAAAAAAAATCGTAGCATAAAATTAAATAAAAATGATTTTTTACTTATAAAATAACTTTTATAGTACTGGATTTATAGTGATTTAAACCAAACTTTTTTATATCATTTTCATTATTCTCAGAAAAACATCTTTTATTCAAAGTGTCAATATGTTAAATATGCACTGAATTTCAAGTATGAAGATTAAATAAAAATTTGTTTCGATTATTATTCAAATTCATGTTGTTGAGAAACAAATTCAAGAAATGATTAATTATGTTTTCAGTATTATCAATTTATCTAGTCATTCGATGGTGATACATAATTAATATATTTAAGAATATTCTATAATGATTTGTCAAAACTTCCTAAATTAAACACAGTAATTAATTTCATTAAATATAAGATTTATTAACTACCGAAAAAGAAGAATTCTTAACAAAAAATGTAATAGTTGATACTTCAACCAAAAAACTCGTTTCCGTTCCGTAAAGGTTCAGTTCTTGGCCTACTCTACAGATTATTTTTCAACCAAACAGTTGCTTCTTAAAAAAAAAAATTATACTAAAAGAAATAAATTTTCAAACCAAAAACACGAATTTTTAACAAAAGAGTTGATTTTTTAACAAAATAGTTCAGTTTTCCACCAAAAAGATGAATTTCCTACTTAAACGGTGAATCTTTAAGCAAAAAATAAATTTTTAACAAAATAGTTCCACTTTTAACTAAGTAGTTGAATTTTCAATTACAAAAGAAGAATTCTCAACGAAATATGTATAAGTTGATATTTCAACAACAAAGAAAGTAGTTCCACTTTCAACCAAGTAGTTGAATTTTCAACTAAAAACTATTGAAATTTTAAATAAAAAAAAAATTTAATTCAACCTAAAGAAACCAATTTTCAGCATAGTAGTTGAGTCCTCAACCAAAATAGATTAATTTTCTACCAAAAAGTTGTATTTTCAACAAAAAAATATGTAATTAATACCAAAAGAGTTAAGTTTTTAAACTAAAACCTGAATTTTCGCCAAGAGTTGAATTTTCAACCAAGAAAGATTTTTCAGGCAAGGAAGAAAAAATATTTCAACCAAATTGTTGAATTTTCTGCAAAACAGTTGAATTTGGAACACGAAATTATGAATTTTCAAAAAAAAAGTTAATTTTCAACCAAATAGTTGATTTTTTAACAAAATAGTTGAATCCTGAACCAAAACAGATTACTTTTTAGTTAAACAGTTGCATTTTTAAACAAAAAAGGATAAGTTCCTACCAAAAGAGATGAATTTTCAAACCAAAAAGACGAATTTTCTACAAAAAAGTTGAATTTTCAACACGAAAATATGAATTTTTAACGAAAAATTTGACTTTCAACCTTAAGAGATGAATTTCCAACCAAATCGTTGAATTTTCAACCATAAAAAAGATACATTATCAACCAAAAATCGAAAATTTAAGTTTTCAGTTAAAAAAATTAATTTTCAACCCCCAAAAAAACGAATTTCCAACAAAATAGTTCAATTTTCAACTAAAAAAAAAGAATTTTCAACTCAAATAATGAATCCTCAACCAATAAAAGGAATCTTCAAGAAAGTAGTTCCACTTTTGACTAAATAGTTGAATTTTCAATCTAAAACTATTTAAATTTTAAATAAAAAACAGTTGAATCCAATCTTAATAGACGAATTTCCAACTAAATCGTTGAATTTTCAACTATAAAAAAGATACATTTTCAATCAAAAATCGATAAGTTAAATTCTCAGTTGAAAAAAATTAGTTTTCAACCCCCCAAAAAACGAATTTCCAACGAAATAGTTCAATTTTCAACAAAAAAAAGATTTTCCAGCAAAATAGTTAAATTTTTAACCAAAAAGATGAATTTTCAACTCAAATGATGAATCTTCAACCCATAAAAGGAATTTTTAAGAAAGCAGTTCCACTTTCAACCAAGTAGTTGAATTTTCAACCCAAAACTTTTTAAATTTTGAATAAAAAAAACAGTTGAATTCAACCTAAAGAGACGAACTTTCAACAAAATAAGTAGTTTTCAATCAAATAGTTGAATTTTCAACAAAGTAGTTGAATTTGTTGTTGCATTTTTAACCAAAAAAGATGTAATTTATACCAAAAGAATCAAGTTTTTAAACCAAAACCCGAATTTTCGACAAGAGTTGAATTTTTAACCAAGAAAGATTTTTTAGACAAGAAAGAAAAAAATATTTCAACCAAATTATCGAATTTTCTACAAAACAGTTGATTTTTCAACCCGAAATTATCAATCTTCAACAAAAAAGTTTATTTTCAACCGAATAGTTGATTTTTCAACAAAATAGTTGAATCCTGAACCAAAACAGATCACTTTTTAACCAATCAGTTGCATTTTTAATCAAAGAAGGTTAAGTTCCTACCAAGAGATGCATTTTTAAACCAAAAAGACTAATTGTCTACAAAAGTGTTGAATTTTCAACCAAAAATATAAATTTTTAACGAAAAAGTTAACTCTTAACCCAGAGAGACGAATTTTCAACTAAATCATTGAATTTTCTACCAAAGTGTTGAAAGTTCAAGCCAAAAATACGAATTTTGTACAAAACCGAAAATATAAATTTTCAGCAAAAAAATTTAATTAGTTTACCTATTTAGATATTTGCAAGGACTGATTAAGCAACTCGTGAAATTGTATACATATTCCGATTTTTTATGTTGATTACTTAAAATTTAACCATCCACAAGTGGATGATAAATTTAGCTTATTCAAATATTATGTAACTTGAATGACTCCATATTAAGAAAAATTATACCTGGAAATATCTAGAAATATCTGGAAAAAATCCGGAGTTGTCAGGGAATTTTTTTTCCAGGATTTAAGTAGACACTCTATGAAATATCTTTTTTGGAAAAAATCCATGAAACTTGCATTCTATCAATAATTCCTTCTGTAAAGCATTCAATTTGAGTTTTTACTAATTGAATAAATTATTTAATACCTCTATACCGGACTTTCAGTAAAATCTATCGTAAAATCACATTCCACCAAATTTTTATCAGTTACACTGAAAACCATATTAGCAAAAACAGGAAAATAAGAATAGATAAATTAATTTTTTATATAACTTTCTGCGTATAACATCTAAAAAATTGTAATCCAATGTTTTGTAAACACCTCACCACAACACTAATTGAACAAACATTTCAATTATTTTTCAAAATTTTTTAAATTTTGTTGGTTTTGTTTTTGTTTTGCTCACTGGCCAGCAAAAGTTTGGACATGTTCAAGCGTAATCCTAAGGAATTCTTGCGCCGTTTTGTAACCGTTAATGGAACCTGAATCCACCACTACACGCCCGAGACAAAGCAACAGTCAAAGCAGTGGATACTGCATGGTGAAAGTGCGCCAAAGAAGGCAAAGGCTGTTTTGTCAACTGGGAAGGTTATGGCCACAGCATTTCGGGATTCACAAGAAAATATCCTTACCAGGGCTCATGAGACGCGGAATTTCATAAGCTTTCCAACTATTTTTTCTTTAAATCCATCTTTTTCTTGAGCGAGTTATCGTGGTTCAAAATCAGCAGTGATTTTTCATATCACTCGTGCTAGTCGTACCGACAATTTCCGACGGTAGTGTATATGATTTCGTCGTGGTATTTTTTACAACCGCAGAGGGTCGTAAAAAAAGATTTTTACTCAACTGGTTAAGTCTCCGTCATTTCTGAGCATTTTAAACAAACTTTTTAACCAGATAGAGTTCAAGGGGCGAGAAAAGAGGTCACTAATTCTAATTTTAATTCACTTACAAGGAGAGGTAACGAGATGCGGGACGCCGATTCGACTGGAGTTTTACAGGATGAAAGTGCATCAAAATCCATTAGAAACATTTTTTTCTTTCGATTTAACGGGCCTTAGTTTCCGAGATATCGAGGTTTGAGTACTTACGTTTGAGCGTTCAATTTACGACTGTCGATCGTGGACTGCTCCACTCGCCACTGTCAAGCGTGGACTGTTCCACTCGCCACTGTCAAGCGTGGACCGCTCCACTCGACACTGTCGAGCGCGCGCCGCGCTCAAAAGTGTAAATACTCAAACTTCGATATCTCGGAAACTAAGGCTCATTGGATCAAAAGAAAAAACACGCATCTCATAGATTTCAATTTACTTTCACCCTATAAAGTTTTAGTCGAATCGGCATCCCGCATCTCGTGACCTTTTCGTGTTAGTAGTTTCTTGATAATTTAAATGAAAAGAATAGTAATTTTCTTAATTCATTTTATTGGGTCGATCTCAATTTTCAAGAATTATTCGTTAACGGTAATGGAATTATGTGGCCATTCATACATAGAAAAGTTCTAACAGCCTAACGGAAATGAAACCGTCTTACAGAATCGAATAGTCGTGCGTGAAGCTCTCACACTGTCAGCCCGATGAACGACATCGACTGAGAGTGAGAGACGATCGACTGAAAGCAGACAAGGACAAAATAAGATTTCACCCCTAGGTTGAAGAAGATAGAAGATGGGAAGAGGGGGAAAGAGAGGGGGAATGAATAAGCAGAAACGCAGCGGGATGGAACGAAGGGGAGCTCCCAATCAAATATACATGAGTTCATTAAGATGATATTTATTGAATGAAAGGTATTGGCATAATGCCAGAAGCACAATAGTGCCAAAATCCTCGTCCAATCTCCAATTTCGTTACCATCCAATACTCACCTAGTCAGCAAACTCGTCTCTCAAAATTTACGCCGGTTTTTCAAAATGAAAGTAAAACTCATTTTGATGTTTTAAGAATAGTTAATAGATTATCAGTTTTCTAGTGATGTGCAAGATAATTTGATTCGACTCAGAACCCGACATTTCGGCCCGAGTCATGAGTCGAATTTTTGACATTGACTCAAGCTGTGATCGAATCGAAAAAATCCGATTCGACTCAGCGCGTGAGTCGTGAGTCGAATTTTCGACACCGACACAAGTTGTGATCGAATCGAAAGAATCCGATACGACTCTTAGTCGAATTTTCCGAACCGACTCAAGGGTTCCCTCACAGGTTACCCAAATTTTAATTCTACCAAAATTTAACTTTATGCGCTGAGTCAAATCGGACTTTTTCGATTCGATCACAGCTTGAGTCGCTGTCGAAAATTTGACCACAACTCACGCGTTGAGTCGAATCGGATTTTTTCGATTCGATCACAGCTTGAGTCGGTGTCGAAAATTCGACCACAACTCACGCGTTAAGTCGAATCGGACTTTTTCGATTGGATCACAGCTTTAGTCGGTGTCGAATATTCGACCACAACTCACGCGTTGAGTCGAATCGGATTTTTTCGATTCGATCACAGCTTGAGTCGGTGTCGAAAAATCGACCACAATTCACGCATTGAGTCGAATCGAATTTTTTCGATTCAATCACAGCTTGAGTCGGTGCCGAAAATTCGACCACAACTCACGCGTTGAGTCGAATCGGATTTTTTCGATTCGATCACAGCTTAAGTCGGTGTCGAAAATTCGACCACAACTCACGCGTTGAGTCGAATCGGACTTTTTCGATTCGATCACAGCTTGAGTCGGTGTCGAAAATTCGACCACAACTCAGGCGTTGAGTCGAATCGAATTTTTTCGATTCGATCACAACTTGAGTTGGTGTCGAGAATTCGATTCATGACTCACGCGCTGAGTCGAATCGGATCATAGTCGATTCAATTCGACTTATGCACATCACTACAGTTTTCTCTTTTTTATTAGGTACTAGTTATTTGTTAGATTGTCTTGCTTATTCTGGAATATTCCAAAATGTTCTTGAAATTTATTTGGAAAGCAACTTTCATTTTCTATAATATTCTTCTATTTATAGAAAATTCCACAAAAATTCTGGAATCTTCTTGACACTTCTAGAATATTCCGCAATCTTCAAAAATGTACTATCCTGTTTTGGACGTTTTTCTGAAATACTATTGAAATATTCTAGAATATATTATTCTGAAATAATCTAGAAATTTCTTGAATTTTCTACAATATTCTGAAATGCTCAAAAATCTTTTGGATTGTTTTAAAACTATCTGGAGTATTCCGAAATGTTCAACATTATTATGAAGCTCTAAAATTTTCCTTAATTTTCAACCAAATAGTTTCGTTTTCAACAAAAAAAGATAAATTTTTAACCAAAAATAGAATAATTAAATTTTTGATTAAAAAAATTAATTTTCAGCTAAAATGATGAATCTTTAACCAAAAAAATAAATTCTCAAATAATGAGTGTGTTTTTCAACCAATCAGTTGATATTCCAACCAAGCAGTTGATATTTCAACCAAAGGAGATGATTTTTCAACAAGACAGATTTATTTTTTAACACAAAAGATGAAAATTTTGCCAAAACAACGAATTTTTAACAAAACAGTTGACTTTTGAACCAATAAAGAATTAACTTGCCGACAAAATTAGTTGGATTTTCAACCACAAAGAAGAATTTTCAACTAAATAAGATACATTTTCAACCAAAAATGAAAGGGTTATATTTTCGGTTAAAAAAGGAAATTTTCTACCAAAAAAAATTAATTTCTTAACGAAATAGTTATATTTTTAACCAAAGAGATGAATCTCCAACCAAAAAATGAGTTTTGGACAAAGAAGTTCAACTTCCAATCAAGTAGTTGAATTTTTAAGCAAAGAAGATAAATTTTCAACTAAAAAAGATATATTTTCAACAAAAAATGAAATAGTTAAATTTTCAGTTCAAAAAATTAATATTTAACCAGAAATAACTTATTTTTATAAAATTATTAAATTTTCAACCAAAGGAATTAATTTTAACTAAAATGATGAATTCTCAACTAGAATAATTAAACTTTCAGTTGAAAAAATTAATTTTTTACCAGAAAAAAATTTTCTTAAAATGTTAAATTTTCAAGCGAAGAGATGAATTTAAACAAGGAAGATTAATTTTTTACCAAAAAGATTAATTTTTAACAAAATGAATGAATTTTCAACTAAATATTATTAAATCAAAATTAAATATTAATATTATTAATGAAATTTAATAAATTTTTAAATTATTTTTTTAAAATTAATATTATTAAATTAAATTTTCAGTGAAATAAATTAATTTTGTACATAAAAAACGAATTTTTGATTTAAAAAAATGAATCCTCAACGAAAAATGTAATGGTGGATATTTTAACCTAAAAATACTTTTATTTCAAATAAAAAATAGTTTAATTCAACCAAAAAAGTTTAATTGTAGATTTTTCAACCAAAATGAATTAAAGAATTAACTTGTAACCAAAAATAGTATTAAAAATAATATAATAATAATATAAAAATAATATAAATAATAATAATAATAAAAATAAAAATATTTTGATTCTTTAGTAGCTCATTAGCATATTCTAAGAAGGAAAATTTTTTTATCGACCAAGAAACATATTTTTCTTATGAATAAAGTTTGAATACTGAGCCCGCTCGCGGCATTTTCCGCCAAAAGCAACGATTGGCTATCTGTATGACGTCATTCTTTGCGGGAAAATTCAAATTATCTAAATTATGTGCAATTTATATTTTTGAATAAAAATTGTTCATAAACATGTATCTGAATGTATAAATGTCTCTGAACATCTGTCATGCATTATTATTAAATAATAATTAATAATAATAACGATAAAAGAATTACAAAAGTATCGCTAATAATCTAAGCTCTTTGGGAAATTGACCGATTTCCATTCTTTGCTTTTATTTTTAAATCTGCTTGATTCGAATTTTATTTTCGGAGTTCTGATTTCTCATTTTTAGACATTTTCTAGCTTAGGTTATATAATAAGCTTGTCAAGTCAAAAGCTGCGACGGCCGTGAAACCTGATTGGTCGAGATTAAAAGAAGTAACCAGGAGGCTAAAGCTATCTGGTTGATGCAAAGCAGTACATCTTAGTGACAACATCCCCATTTGCTAATCAAGTAAAAAATCCAAAATCTGTATAAAAGCGTTTCATATAACTTCGATCTAATTTCGGGATGAAATTGATCAACTGGCATTTCCTGTGTTGTGGGAAAGTAGCATTAATTTTTTTTCTTGATTTTGAAATGATTTTATGGAATTGGATTGAGAACCCAAAGACATCACGTCCCTGGATTCGCTCCCACCTTCGGAAATCACGGCACCGAGCACTTCCAGCCTTGCCATTTCAATTATCCCACTTTTAGCGGGCTTATTTAAATCCTAAGTGCACACTCACGAAGACTACTTGCGCGACAGAACTGCAGGCGGCAGCCAGTGGTACCAACCTTTCCTACGTTTGTTCGGGCAGAGTGCATTTGCATTCGCTTCATTATTTACCCAATCGTCTCGTTTCCCTTGTTTCCACTTTGGTACATCTATAGAGAAAAAAGGGCCATCGCTAAATCATTGTCGACTATTCCAAGAGCGAGGAAATTCGCACCTTACGAGGGCTGTTTGATAAGTCTGTTAAAAAAGCAAGTAAACATTTTTTTAATGAAAAGTTTGCCTCTACTTCTAAATATAGTCTCCTTCCAGGAGTACACATTTAATCCAGCGAGATTCCAATTTTTACATTCCTTCAGAAAAGTAAGATTTCTCGAGGTCTGCAAAATACGTATTTACAGCATCGATTACTTCTTCATTGGACGAGAATCTCTTACCACCGAGACAGGTCTTCCAGCTAGGGAACAGAATGAAGTCGCACGGAGCCAAGTCTGGAGAATGCGGTAGATGAGGAATCAATTCGAAGCCCAGTTCGTGTAGTTTTGCTGTTGCGATTGCGGAGGTGAGAGCCGGTGCGTTGTCGTGATGAAACAGCACTTTTTTGTGCGCCGATCGTGGCCGTTTTTTTTGTAGCTCGGCTTTCAAACGGTTCAATAATGATGCACAGTACGTTCCTGTTATAGTTTTACCCTTCTTCAAGTACTTAATGAGGATAATTCCCTGGGAATCCCAAAATACAGTGGCCATCACCTTTCCAGCTGACAAAACAGTCTTCACCTTCTTTGGCGCACTTTCACCAGACAGTACCCACTGCTTTGACTGCTGCTTTGTCTCGGGTGTATAGTGCTGGATCCAGGTTTCGTCCACAGTAATTAATGGTCTTTTTCCATCTTAGAGACCAAACTGCAGGAGACTGGTCCCCTCCTCAGTGCATAACACAAACCGATTGTAACTCCTTTGGTTCTGGTCCATGTCTGATATATCGATATTGTAAATATCGAAATTTTTCATCTTCCCTCTCTCTCTCACTCTCTTGTTATTTTCATATCGATATATAGAAATACCGCTATTTTCAAACCGATATTGATATTTTGGGTATCGATATTTCCACGTCCGATATATCGATATCATAATTATCGATATTTTCGTTTCGATATTGCATCACTACTATGGGTAAGAATGAAAGTGGGAATCAGAAATTTATTTATTATAGCGTTCTAAGCTCCAGTTAATGGTGACAAGAGGGATGTAAAAGATATCTTCTGGGACTCGTTAGATAATACAATAGGTACTTGCGATTCTGGTGAAAGAATAATTTTATTCGGAGATATGAATGGCTGGGTTGGTGTGCACCGCGATGGTACCGACAGGGTACTGGGTCATTTCGGAGATCCAAAAACGAACCTCACCGTGGGCCACGTCGATGCATTTTTAACGCAGTTTGCGAATATCGTCTTACTTTAGCGTTATCTATAACGGTTTCTGAGATATTAGGATTTGTTTATTTTGTTTTGTAATTTCTTTTGTAAGTTATCTTTATCTGTTATGGAGACAGCTCTGTATACAAGGGAGTTGATGACCGATTGCTTTTTATATGGGTGGTGGTGGTGGTGGTGGGAGAAGACATTTAGGTATCTGTTTGTATGGGTGGGTTTTCTGTCAACTTCATGTCCCAATGTGTTATCAGATCTTTTGTAAACTAGCACGTACAAGGAGGGCAATTTTCCGCTTTGCTCAACTTCCATGGTAAACTGGTTATTAGGGTATAATCGATTGATGAAATCGGAAAACTTCTGTAGTTCATCTAGTCTATGTCTCCAGATGAGAAAAGTGTCGTCAATGTCACGACACCAAAATTCTAGTTCAAGCTTGGATTGGGTGAAGATTTTAGTTCCTAGATGTTCCATAAAGATGTTGGCTATTACAGGTGAGACAGGAGATCCCATTGCTGCTCCTGAGGTTTCTTCGTAGAATTGTTTATTGAAAGAGAAGTAAATATTATTGAGACACTGCTCCATCAAAGGTATGAGATCGGAGAGGAAGCTTGCAAAGGATTTAATAATATCGATTGTATTAGAGATTGGTATTTTCGTAAGAAAGAATACTACGTCGAAACTCACTAGGATGTCTTAGGACTGAATGTGAATCTGTTGTATCTTTTTGATAAAGTCAAAAGAGTTTTGGTCGTGTGTGATAGAGTTTCCTGTGAAAGGATTCAGTTCTTTGGTGAGGAAGCATGCTAGAATATAAGTTGGTGAGTTCATTGCACTGACGATCGGTCTGAGCGGAATGTTTTTTTTTGGGATTTTTGGAAATCCGTAAAGTTTTGGAGAAATTGGATTAGTAGGTATTGAGTTAGATTTTGTTTTGCTGACTATTGTTTTTGTGGTGTCGTTTTTAAGTTTTTATATGTATCGTCAGTTAGAAGGTCCATAATTTTGTTGTTATAGTCTTCTTTATTTATTATTACTGTTGTGTCGTCTTTGTCTGCGAGTAATATTATGATGTCTTTATTCCGATTGAGTTCTTTAATTGCTGCTTTTTCTTGTTTTGTTAAGTTTCATGAGGGTGTTGGGCCTGGCGTGAGATGATGGTCATCCTACGCCGTACATCATTCTCTTTTTCGGGTGTAAGGGTATATATTGTGGATTTCATTGCTGAGAGGATGGCTAGAGATGTTTTCTACTGTGTTAGTTAGTGGTATGTGTTTTACTGGAAGTAATTTGTCAAATTTTTCTTTTATTTTTGAGTGAAAAGATTCTTAATTCATTGGGATTGGTCAAATGATATTCAGTCCAATGTAGACAAAATGTCAAATCTGAGGGTGTTTGATAGAAAAAGGTGAAGTAGAATATTTTTTTGGAGGTAGTTTGCAAGACAAATTTGGTATGTTGTATTCTTTCTTTCGAGAGGAGCAAACTTGTTTGATGTAGAATTGATTTGGATTTAGATGGTCCCGAAAGGTTTTTCAATTGTAAAATTTTTGGGACGATGTTGTTGTCCCTGCATCGTTTCAAGGAAGCTAAAGATCGTGGAGAGTTTATATAAGAACAACACAACCTGAAGTTTTAGTTTCAGGTTAGCCCTGAAGAAGTGAACTGCAATGTTCACAAAACGTCGGCAAGATTCATAGTTTTGCACACGATTGAACCCCGAAACACCTCCTTTTAGTTATATCAGTTATTGATAATGAGTCTGTTCAATTTTTTCTATATTTGGAATATATTTATTCAATATGAATAATAAGTATCGAATCGTACACGTCTCTTAGATGAATTTTTATTGACCGAAGAAGAAGAGTTTGACGAGCACGCTGATTATTTTCGAGAAGCCAGGGGAGTCATTCTAAAAAGTACCCTGAATTGAGAAATGCTAGGACTCACATTAATCAAGCACTCCGAAATAAGGGCTCTAACATAGAACTGCAACTTACACATAGTAGATCCTGGATACTACAATTTTTGAAATAATAACTTTTAATGTCAAATGCTGAATCAGCGATCTCAAGAACCCCCTTTCACTAAGGTTTAGTCAAATCTGTAAAAATTTGGAAATTTTGGCCGTCGTGTTGAATCCGCCATTTTGAATTTATAACTTTTGACGTCAAAGTCGAAATTAGCAACCTTAAAAACCCCCACGCACCAACACGACGAGCTTCGATTAAGTTCAACCCAAAAGTGCTTGCACATCCCGTTTCTCTTTTGAACGTGTTTTGAGGCTGTCCCCGGTCATTTTAAATCAAAATAGAAAAAAAATCATACGGCGCGTTTTTGAAAAAACGATTTTTTTATTTTTAACGATCAAAAATCTCATTTTTGTCGAAAACGAGGCAATAATTTCCAGCTTATTATTTTTCCTGACAAACCAGCAATTATATTCCTTGAAATAATGTCAGTAAGAAAGAGATAACTATAATCTATTGACGCATACGTACTAATTCAAAAAGTAATTCCACTTTCAGAGCTGCTTACTTTCAAGCCTGCAAACTGTATCAGATTCGGAAATTTCTGCCATGGCAGTTTGATCTCCTTACTATTACTTCGTGGTCCAAGTCAGGGTTGAGAACGTACTATATAATACTCCGCATTATATACGTAATTTTCTACGAATATATAACGACGTATATATAACGACGTATATATTGCCTCTAGTTTTCTACGCGATTTAACGTAATTTAAGTCCGAATAAAAACTGGACAAAGCGCATGCGTCAATATCATAACATAACCTCACTAATAAATATTCTTTTGTGGTCTCTCGTCGCGAGGTGCTTATACAGCATTTAATGTTTCGATTACTATAGGTTATTATTTATGAAACTTAAATTTGAGCAGTTTAAGGTTACTATTGTACCAAAACCCAACAATTATACATATATGTTACATAATATAATATTAGTCGATGTGATTTATAGTGATTATTATCGAAATAATTAACAATTATTTACGTACCTGTGGCTTTCTAGTCGTTTAAAATCGGTATTCTCTAATGTCTTGTCGCAGTGCAGACACTTTGCAACAGTTTTCTGTCCTTTTTTTCGCTGAAAAAACAAATTCTTCTATGGGAATACATTATGATGTTGAGTTTTTTTTCCTCCCAGGCATAATGATATTATTAATATAATTATTTAATAAATTAAAGGAGTGAGGTTATGTTAATGTTACACTGATAAGTGATGACACAAGTCGGCCATATTGAAAGCGTAATTTACGGTTTACTACTGTTTTCGACGTGTGTTACGTCAAAAACGTATTATACGTAGAAAACTTTCGAGTTACGCGTAAGCGACCAACACTGGACCAAGTTGACAAGTTCCCGAGCCCCTGCAGGGCTGCAACCAATTTTCCACATTTTTCAAATTCGTGCGCCATCTGTCGGGAATAAGAAACACTAAAGCGTGTGAAACGTCCGCGTAACGGATGCCCCTTGTTCCGAAATGATTCACTCCGCGAAAGAGCAAGGCTTTAAGGAGGATTTATTGCGGCGGTATTTAACCGACTGAAGATACACTCAACGGCCAAGGAAGTCAACGAAAATGCGACATCGCGTTATGCGACAGCACTCACAAGATCGTAACCCCCCCCCCCCCACTTTCCACACTCCTGAAGCCCACCCATTTCTCTCTATCTCTATTTCACTGTTTTCTTACGATAGGAGGAGGCAAGCAAATGTTTCATTCGAGTCGAGCGCGTCCCTGGTTCTAACCCGTTCAGCTAGAGCTGGGGGGGGGGGGGCTAACAGGAATATCTTTACTTTATGAAGCTGTAAAAGACATTTTCACGTACGCGTTGGAGAAAACGGAAAAAATAAGAAAGTGATGTAAGGGAAAATTTGATTTTAAATTCCAGAATTGAAATTCTATGGAATATTATTTGAACCCGAAAATTGGAAGATTATAGGGAATTTTATTGCGAGTTGTTTCAGTTGTAACATTATTGCTGTTGTTATGTTTGATGTTAGTTATTTTTTGACAATGTCGACTAAAAATTAATCAATGCAAACGGCAGGCACCTGCAAAAAATGTTTTTATAGTTCTCACTTCCGCTCCCTATTATCTCCTCTTCTACCCTATCCTATTCTATTCTATTCTATCATGAATTAATGAAATGATGCATTCCGTATTAAGGGCCGTCCATAAACTACGTCACCAATTTTGAGCTATTTTTGACCCCCT
>JAUMHM010000003.1:4913366-4927511 GCA_032362435.1 Melikaiella ostensackeni | reverse complement strand
GCGTACCCAGAGGTAGACCGAAGAAAGAATGGTTGGAATGTGTGAATGAGACTCTGAAGCGAAGGGATATAAGGAGTTGTAGAAACACAAGAGCGTGCATGAAACGATGTATGGATGTAATGAAAGCAGAATATGTATGCAAAGATAGGGATTTATGGAGGACAATTGTTTATAAGAAGAAGAATAATGCCTGAAACGTAAGATTTTGGATAGTAATGGGCTTGTGTGAAGAGATTTCCTTAGTTGATTAGTATAATGGCATTGTTAAGCTCTTCACCTGGGGTGATTGCTAGAATATATTGCTAGAATATTTTATGTCAGCAATAGTAGTTACCCTCATTTTATGACACAACCTCACTATAATAACATTCCATTATCTTAATAAATTAAGTATTTTGTTATCACCACTATTTCATTAATTCTACTAATTTATGTCAGCAATTATAGTTACCCCTGTGTTATGACTTCTTGTGTACTTCATTATAACTAAATCCTTTTATGCTAATAAGGCGTGTATTTTATTGTCAACACCATTTTATTCAATAATTGTTTCTGCCAACAATTATAGTTAGCTCTGTTTATGACCATCATCCACACTGGTATTATTGTGTTACTACAATAAAATTTATAAGAAAAATCATAAATATTAAAATAGTTGTAACATTGAGGTCAAACAACACTACAGCGGGGGTCATAGAATATTAGCGGTCATAAAATAAAAATATTAAAACAGTGAGGATAATGAAATAGTTTAATCAGTAAAATTAACGTAACTATAGTATGAGTCATAATATAATTGGGAACATAAAAAAATGTCCTTCTTATTCTTTTAACGTATCGCAATTATGCCAAATGAACCAGCTTATAACATTCCCCCTAGAGCTCTGATAAAGAAATAATGATGAAAATCATCAGAGGCAAGGATTTCTTAAAAGTGTTATTCGAGCTCGACACAGAGCATTTGCATGAAATACGCTAAGCTCTACAATTCACCAGAAGTCGCGTACTACTAATTGGAAGCAGCCTTTTGCACGCAAGGGGTTGATTTCGATCAGTGATGGGTGTGAGGGGGGAGTTTATGGTCGTGAAATTGTGGGTGGGGGTGGTTGGCTGCGACAGGTAGGGTTGCACAAAGGCAGCTTTTTAATTGGATAACGTCATATCGACGCGCGTTTACACGCGTGCCTCAACTTTTACCACCGCCAATACAGAAATAAAAAAATACAAAAGTACCCTAGTACGCATTTGTATCGGTATCGATAGATATTTCGCTGCACTCGCTAATGGTCGTGCAAGGTTTCAGGACACAAAGAGAGGTGAGTCGCGATCCCCAAAAAGAGTTATGGTTGTGTGAATGCTCATGCAACGTCACTCGTTGTTCGTACTGAAGCAATGAAAGAAAAAAAGAGGATTTTTCTTTGTTCCTAACAAAAATTTCAAATCTGCAATTGGTCACATTTTCAATTTGTCAGTCACAGATTGTCGAATTAGTTTCTAGCTCGAGTCTAAAAAAATTTCTTTACCAGGTGAACCACTTTATTTTTCGACTATTTGATTAATTATACTATTTTCTGACCCCTGTCGTAATACCTGAAATTATACATACAAGACTGGTAAGCTATACCTAGAAAATGAGTCTTAAGATAGTAGACAACTCTACTGCGAATGCTAAGCTAGTCAAATAATACTAAATACACCAACAACCAACGACCAATCTTTAGTTTCCTGATTACGGATATAATGTCGCGGATGTCGATTCTCCTTTCGCCACCTACAACGAGATTATCTAACGTATCCTCTTCTGCGTCACAGTTGTTATGCTGCATAGCTTAAGTCAGTGCTAGTACTTCCTTTCCTAATCTTCTTAACCCATTTCCAAAATTTCTCATTTCCATTAAAATCACATTACATTTTCTTATCTTCTTCTGCTTTGATTTTATCCTTGCTTTCTTTGACTAGCATCTTTGATTTTCTGCTTTTATCTCTATAATCAATTTTCAGTCTAGTCCTCTTCTCATTGCTAAGACTCTTAATATTCAGCTTTCTTGAGAACGCTTGCTTTTTCTCGTTAGCAGCTACGCGGATTTCATCATTTCACCAAGCAGATCCAGTCTTTCCTCCTACAGCCGCAGTACCGCAAACTTCACACTAGAAAACGCTGATCCTCAAAAGTACGCCAAATCGGTGTTGTTTTGAGTTGCAACAAAAACGAGACACCGGAGAATGGGAAGGCAGCTATGTTCATGCTAAAGTTTCACACTTGAAGTATTCTCATTTTGAGAATAAGAATCTTATTTCGAGAACATAACAAATCAGCTGCAACAAAAATAATCCCACTGTTTTTCTGTGCAGGTGCACTCTTCATATCTATTCAGTTTTTCACGATATACCATTTGTACTTCTGGCTTCTGCAAATTCTCTATTTTAACTCGCGTCTACTTTGACTTATTCCTTTTCTAAGTCTTCTGACTAATTCCTCTTCTCCTCCATCATTGATCTAGGTTCACTTTTGAAACTATGAGGTAGTGATCCGTTCCACATTCAGAACCTCCCATAACCCTTGTATCTCTTACTAGCCCCCTCAATCTCTCATCCGCTACAGCAAAGTCAATCTTACTATGGCTTTTACTGCACCAAGTATACATGTGGGTCATTTGATTTCTGAGCCAAGTATTTGTAAAAAAACAAGCCTTTTTCTAAGAATAAGCTAATCAATTTCTCCGAGTAGAATGATTCTTTCCCTAGGATAGCAAGTACCTATAATATCATTCAACGAGTCCCAGAAGGTATCTTTTACATCACTACTGTGACTATCAACAGGAGCGTAGCATGCTATAATAAATGTGGCAATCTTATCCGAGGCTACATTAATATTTGCATCGTTCATTACGTAAAGTATACACCCAACTACCAACTTGATGCGAGAGATGTTTTCCATAAGTATCAAATCATGTTCAAAATAAACAGCTAAATTGTTATAAGGTGGCGTGTGCATTCGTAACGTCAGTTTTACCAAACAACGTTCATTAAAAGAAAAGTATGAAAACAAAGTCAGAACCAAGGAGTTGTGATCGGTTTCTGTTGTATACTGAGGAGGGCACCAGTCTCCTGCAGTTTGCTCTTCGAGATGGGAAAAGACCATTTATTACTTCATAAATATGATAAGAATTCTCAACCCATAATGAAACTTGACAAGCTTAGTAGCATTCAAAAATTTCCATTACCCTCCAAAAGTTTCCTAGATTTCCAAAAGTTTCAAACATTCCCAAATATTTTCATCAATTCCAAAAAATTTCCACAAGTTTCCAAAAGATTCAAACATTTCCATCAATTTAGAAAATTTCGATAAGATTTACAGTCTCCAAAAATCGCCGCAAGTTTTCAAAAGTTTAAAGCATTTGCAAACATTTTCAAAAATTTCCATAAGTTTCCCAAACTTTGCATAAATTTCACTACCTTCCATAAATTTCCATAACTGTTCTTTTTTTTTTGGTGCAAATAAAATGCTCATCATTAATTTTGTTGTCATTTCAATTATTCTAAAAAAAATTTGTGTCGCACGAAGCTTGTCACAAATTTCTGAACTTCACGTGTAGCATTTTAAAACTAAAGTTTTCAATAATTTTATTGGAGAATATTTCAATTTTTCAAGAATATTGAAAAATAAACGTGTTAGCATCAATCGATAGAATTTATAAGTGTATTTTTTAGTAAAACTGCGCGAGGAATAGTAGAATGAATGAAAATCTTCGGAAAAGATCTAGATACTTTTTAAGATGATCAGAAAATAGTAACCAAAAAAGCCAATCTAGTCATAAAACTCGCTGAACAGTCCAAATCAATCATAACACAGACACACAAAAAAATGTGTCATGCGCGGTGAACTAGACCATCATACCTATATGTCTTTGGGGTCGCTGAATCCGAATCTGAGATCCGTTTGACCCCATCAGGTCTCAGATCATCCCTAACCTCAAAAAACAAATAAAAATCGATTTGGCAAATGAAACCTTCAAAAAAAGTGTATCTTCATATTTTTGGGCTTGTTGAATCCAAATCTGGTGTCCGCTTAGTCCCATCAGGTCACCGTTCATCCCTAATATTGAAAAGAAGCTTTCTCTGTGGTATCGTGCTCTTGTATTCTCAAAAGAACTATGAAAAGGCTTTCTCTTACATTTTATGCCCTTTCCAACATGCTCTCTTTTCAAAGTCCAACAACATTCAGCCATCATATTTGTATTCCACCTTCCTTGATATCGACGTTCCACTCCTTTTATATCTTGGTGAAATCGTCTCCCTTGTTCCTCACTATAATCTCCTGAATTCATTGGAAAATAATCGATCATTTTGGAAATTTTCCTATTAAATACTCGAAGCAACTTCCTTCTCCCTTGAAAGCTTTGACAAACTGCTTCATTAGACCAAGTTTTATGTGGATAGGTGAAAGTCATACTTTTTTGGATCAATCAGATGATTAGCGATGATGTTATCAGAACCTGGTTAAAATGATGTTCTCGATGGCCTTTTTTCTGTTTATAGTGATTGTCTCGATTCCGACTACGCTACAAGCACAAAAAGCAAGGTTTGTTTGTGAAGCCTGATTGCTGTCCTAGTATGATGTTAAAAACTTTGATATCCCCACAAACTTGCCAATCATGTTCTGGCTATTTTATTTGTTCTAAAATTGGTTCAACATTACTGTATTGCTCTTTCAGCTCAGTTGGATGTGGTATTCGTATGGGAGCAAACACATTACTATTATGAAGCAATACTACTTTCAGACTTATTTTAGACCAATCAGTCAATAGTCTCCACTCATCGGTATTATAAATGCCTGACTTCAATTCATTCATTCATCCATTGATATTATGACAATATATCAATGAAGGTTCCTGTGTTTCTAAACAGTACTTTCTGGAATTCTTTCCTCTACCTCTATAATACTTCGCATTCATGCCTTCTGACAACAAATTTTTACTTTTTAGTACTGATGCAAGGTATTCTGCACCGTCCTTGAGTAATCCTAAGTCTCTTACAAGATCGTTCAATTCTTCTTGCGTAAAAATTTTAGGAACTCTCTTACTTTCCTTGTATGGGATGAAATCGTCATCACCAGAGCTTGTTTCTTCCTCTTCGGAACAATCGGTAATCTCCAAATCCTCCATTGAACAGATTGAACTTGATTTTTCATCTTCAATGCTGTCGCTGATCGGGTAAAAACTTCCGATCGTGTTATCATAATTGCCCTCATCATCAGTCTCAAACAATTTAGTGGGTCTCGTTACTGTTGCAACATCTACATAAGAAATACTTTTTTTACCCTTCCTAGTAACCCCTGCCAAGTTAATCATACAGAAAAAGCAATCATTTCCCGTTAGTGGTTTTCCTCACAAAATAGGTTTTTTGAATTTCAGGGTTTTACTGTCTCTACTGATATCCCAACGACTCAACATTATATGGCAAATAGAACATAATTTTAGTGGAACCCATTCCTCATTTTGATCCATAAGATCGGGACCAAAACATTCTTTATAAATCTTACGAATCTTTTCAGAAATGATTTTACAATCGCTCAGAACCTGGTACTTACTACAAATATAGCAGAACATGTCAGGGTTCTTGTCGTAAGAATGTTTAGAAGTGGAAGCTCGAACATTAGTTCAAGCTAAGAAGCTTTGATTTTTCAGAAGATCCGTACATTTTTGAGTGTTTTCATTATTATTTGCCATAGTTGTGAAGAAGAACCCCGCGCGTTAGGAATCCTGGAACGATCGCAGGTCAGTCTGCCGTCCTGGGGATGATAACCTTCATATCTCCCCAGGTCTAAGTATGAGGGCTTTTCGACAGTGACGAGGACAATGTCAACTCGTCGTCGGACACACTACGGCTTTATTTTCTCATCCTAATGCCTCCCTGCAGGACAGCGCGCCTCCGCTGGCTTCGTTACCTCAATAGCCTGAAGAGCGAATCATTCTACATATCCCTTCTCAGGGCAGTTGTGATCGTCTTCAGGTTCTATCGAGATAGCAGAATTTTATTGAAAGGATTTGAGCAATAGGTGACCTAGTAAAATTAAACCATAAGTATGAGGCCTAAGTATGAGGGCCTTCTGACAGAGACGAGGACAATGTCAACTCATCGTCGGTCACACTATAGCTTAATTCTCACATCCTAACGCCCCCCTGCAGGACAGCGCGCCTCCGTTGGCTTCGGTACCTCAACAGTCTAAAGAGCGAATCATTCTATACATCCCCTCTCAGGGCAGTTGTGATCGTCTTCAAGTTTTGTCGAGATAGCAGGATTTTATTGAAATGGTTTGAGTAGTAGGTGACCTAGTAAAATTAAACCATAAGTATGAGGCCTAAGTATGAGGGCTTTACGACAGAGACGAGGACAATGTCCACTCGCCGTCGGACCCACTACGGCTTCATCCTCACATCTTTATGTCTCCCTGCAGGACAGCGCGCATTCGCTGGCTTCGTTACCTCAACAGCCTGAAGAGCGAATCATTCTACACATCCCCTTTCGGGGCAGTTGTGATCGTCTTTAGGTTCTGTCGAGGAAGCAGAATTTTATTGAAATGGTTTGACGAGTAGGTGACCTAGTAAGATTAAACCATAAGTATGAGGTCTGAGTATGAGGGCTTTCCGACAGAGACGAGGACAATGTCAACTCGTCGTTACCTCAACAGCCTGAAGAGCGAATAATTCTACACATCCACATTCGGGGCATTTGTCATCGTCTTCAGCTTCTGTCGAGGTATTAGGATTTTATTGAATTGGTTTAACGAGTAGGTGACCTAGTAAAATCAAACCATAATCAACACGAAGATCTTCATATTTTTCTGTATTCATATGACATTTGCTCAAAAACTGAGGACAGAAGCTATCGGAATAGAAGGTAAAGAGTGAGTTAAAGAAGAGATGCTTAGTTTAGATTCAGAGACTTGAAGAACAAGAGAGCACTTTTTTTCAAGGGTATGGTATGGGGGTGTAAATCAAGGCACATGACACTTTTTTTGTGCGCCTGTTTTAGCAATGCAATGATGAAGTTCAGAGAGAAATAATTGATTAGGACTTGGTACGGCTGCTTTTGGGTAATGGTATCTTAAATTAGGAACGACACATCCTACAGCAATTACACAGTGTCTGAGGAGAAAGAGGAAATTGGTTACTTTGACGACTCATCTAAATTAATACGCGATCTTGAGAATTGAGGAGTTGGCCGAGCGGTCGCGCTGGAATCTGAGACAAGAGGAAGACCGGATGGCAAATTACAACAGCTTTGAGTAGACTCAGGTAATATGGGGAGGATAGTGAATTTTGGTTGGTTAGGCGCCAGACAATGATCTGCTTTGCCTTGCGTAATGGAAGACAAACAGCCTCGCCCTTATTCACTTCCCCTACTTGTGCACCATCTCCATACACCTTCCCTCAAACTCAACTGCACCTAACAACACTCACTGTCTTCCGCACGAAGACAGCACGAAGGCATTGTCCTACTTCCGTAACGGCATTACCTAATACATCCATCCTAGGATTTCAATGACGTTTCGAATTATCCATCTTGCTCTGACGAATTTCTCAAGTGTGCAACCAGAACCGTTTTCTGTAAAAATTTCATTGCATCACAGTATGAGACCAACTATTTTACGATCTTCTATAATATATTATAGGGCCTATAAAATAGTCAGTCAATTATATGACCACAGATAAGGGATATATTTCAGGGGTCATGAAGCAGTCCGACTATTTTATGACTATCTATACGATGCATATTTTAGGGGTCATAATTTTATGGCCCCTCAGTCAGACAATTTTTAGATTATCTCTAAGGAACACTTTATAGGGGTCATCAAAAATCCAAACTATTGCATAATTGTCTATAAAGCACACACACTAACGTGCATAAAATACCCAGGCTATTTTATGACTGTCTACAAGGCACGCATTATAGGGTCCATAAAATATTAGGTCAATTTTATGACCACATATAAGGGACATATTGCGAGGGGTAATGCAATATCCAGACTATTTCGTGACTGCTTACAAGGCGCATATTATAGGGATCATGAAATATCCTGATTATAGTATAGCTAACTGTACAGCTCGAATTACAACGGTCATAAAATATACAGACTACTATATGGTTCTCTATAACATATTGACTATTTTACAATCATCTATAAAGCGCATGTTACAAAGGCCACACAATAGTCGGACTATTTCCTGATAGTTTTGCCCTTGGCCCCTCAGCCCCCTGATATTAGGTGAGAAAATAATGAGAGATAGTGACCTTTCTCGACGACGCCAATCCGAAAGATTGGTAGAACGCTGCAATTAACAAGTCGTTACGATCTCCTGGAGGAACACATTAGGAATACATTATAAGAATAATAAAATACCCAGACTATTTTATGACTATCTGCAACGCACATATTACAATGGCCATAAAATAGTCAGACAATTTTTAGATGACCTCTAAGGAACACTTTATAGGGGTCATAAAATACCCGCATAACTATCTATAAAGCACACATTCTAACGTGCATAAAATACTCAGACTATTTTATGGCTCGTTATAAGACACGTATTATAAGGACCATAAAATTTTCAATCAATTTTATGACCGCATATATAGGACATACTGCAAGACGTCGTATAATATTCAGGCTAATTTATGACTGTCTACAAGGCGCAGGGGTCATAAAATATTCTGCTTATGGCATTGCCAACTGTATTGCACACATTACAGTAGTCATAAAATATACGGACTACTATATGGTACTCTATAATATATAAACTATTTTATAATCTTCTATAAGGTGCATATTACAAAGGACGCACAATAGTCAGACTATTTTATGATAGTCTTGGCCTTGGCCCCTCACTCTTCTGACATTGGGTGGGAAAGGGATGAGAGATAGTGCCCTTTTTCGGCGAAGCCAGTCCGAGAGATTGGTAGAACGTTGCAATTATCAAGTCGTTACGAGTTTACAGAGTCATACAATAGTGAGACTATTTTATGACTGTCTACAAGACGCATATGATAGGGGCCATAAAATATTCAGACTATTTTCTGATTGAATACAAGGGAAATATTTCAGGGGTCATAAAATAGTCCGACTATTTTATAACTATCCACAAGGCGTATATTATAGGGGCCATAATTTTATGACCCCTCAGTCAGATAATATTCATATTAACTCTGAGGAACACCTTATAGGAGTCATCAAAAACCCAAATTATTCTACGGCTGTCTATGAAGGACACTTTTTAACGTGTATAAAATACCCAGGCTGTTTTATGACTGTCTACAAGGCACGTATTATAAGGGTCACTAAATATGTAGTTTATTTTATAACCACATATAAGGGAAATGTTGCAAAAGGTCATACAACATCCAGACTATTTTATGACTGTTCGCGAGGCGAATATTATAGGGGTCATAAAATATCCTGACTTTGGTATAGCTAACTGTACGGCACAAAACACAGTGATCATAAAATATACGGACTACTATATGATCCTGCATAATATAATAAGTATTTTAAAATCTTCTATAAGGTGCATATTACAAAGAACACACAAAAGTGAGACTATTTTATGATAGTTTTAACCTTGGCTCCTCGGCCAATCCGATAGATTAGTAGAACGTTGCGATTAGCAGGTCGTCACGACTTTACAGAGGAACACCTTAGAAACACATTTTGGGGGTCAGGAAATACCCAGACTATTTTATGAATGCCTACAAGGCACGTATTCTATGAGTCATAAAATATTCAGTCAATTTTATTACCACTTATAAGGGACATATTAAAAGGTAATACAATAGTGAGACTATTTTATGGATGTCTACTAGACGTATATTGTTAGGGTCATAAAATAGTCAGACCATTTTATGGCCACACAAAAGGGAAATATGTCAGGGGTCATAAAATAGTCCGACTATTTTATGACTAGCCACAAGATGAATATTATGGAGGCGATAATTTCATGGCCCCTTAGACAGTTTTTGTATTATCTCTAAGGAAGACATAATAGAGGTCATCAAATCCCAAACTATTGCATGACTGTCTATAAAGCACACATTCTAACGTGCATAAAATACCCAGGCTATTTTATGACTATTTCCAAGCCACGTACTATAGGGTCCATACAATATGTAGTTAATTCTATGACCACATATAAGGGACATATTGAAAAAGGTCATACAATATCCAGATTATTTTATGACTCTACACGAGGCGCATATTATAAGGGTCGTAAAATATCCTGATTGTGGTATAGCTAAATGTACGGCACGCATTACAGTGATCATGAAATATACAGATGGTTTTATGAACATCTATACGATACATATGATAGTTTTCGTAAAATTTTCGGACAATTTTATGGCTTGATGTGGTGCATATACTATAGAGGCCATAAGACATATGGACTATTTTATGGTCCTATATAATATTTTGACTATTTTATGATCATCTTTGAGGTGCATATTACAAGGGTCATACAATATTCAGACTATTTTATGATAGTCTTGACCCCAGCCCCTGAGCTCCCTGACATAGGGTGGATAAAGGAGGAGATATAGTGTCCCTTTTTCACGAAGTCAATCCGAGAAATTGGTAGAACGATACAATTCGCAAGTCGTCACGAGTTTACAGAGAAGCACATTACAGGAACACATTTTAAACACATGATAAGGGTCATAAAATATACAGACTAATTTATTAATGTCTACAAGGCACGTATAACAGGAACCCTAAAATGGACTAGTTTTTGATGATCTATAAGGAACACCTTATAGGGGTCAAAAAATATTCAGAAGATTTTATGACTGCCTATAAAGCCACATCATAGGGGCCATACAATATCTAGACTATTCTATGACTGTATACAAGGCACATATTATAGGGGATATGAAAAAGTTAGAATGTTTCGTGATGATCTATAAGGAACTTATAGGGGTCATAAAATATTCAGACTATTTTATGACTGCCTGTAAGGCATACATCGTAGGAGCTATACAATAATCGAACCATTTTATGATAATCTATACGATGCATATGATAGTGATCTTCAAATTTTTAGACTATTTTTGTGGCTCAATGTGGTGTATATATTATAAGGGCCGTAAAACATACTGTCTAGCCTGTGGCCCCTTAGAATATATTGAACGAAGTCATGAAATTGCCGTATCCATATAGTATTCCCTATTCTTCTAGCTCTCGAATTTTATGACCCCTATGTAATGTTTCAACGTCTTTAATAAGCCAAGTCATTCATTATCACCGACATCGTATTAATCCTACTATTTTCTTGCTTTAATAGTACCATTTCTCTATTTTAGCAAGCCAACTCTTTCGTACTCAATACTTTTTAGTAAGGCACATATTACAGATACCATACAATAGTCAGTCTATTTTATGACAGTATATAAGAAACACATTATAGGGGTCATAAAATACCCTGACTTGTATATGACTGCCTACAAGGCGCATATTATAGGGGACATAAAATAGTCAGCATATATTGTAATGATGAATAAGGAACACCTTATGGTGGTCATAAAATATTTAGACTATCTCAGGAATGTCTATGAGACACACGGTGAAGTGGTCATAATATACTCAGACTATTTTACAATTGTCAATGTAGTTATAGAAGCCATGAAATAGCCAGTAATTTTTATGATCATATATAATGGACATATTTCCGTGGTCATAAATATTCCGAATATTTCATAACTGTCCATCTTATATATATATTTTTTATGACCATATATAAGACACATGTTACAGGGGCCATATAATAGTCAAACTTTTTTATGTTGGTCTATGAGGAACACATTATAGGGGTCATAAAATACCCTGACTATATTATGAGTGTACACAAGGCGCATATGATAGGGGCCATAAAATAACATATTTTATGATGAGTTATGAGGAACACCTTGTAGGAGTCATAAGATATCTAGACTATTGCATGACTGCCTATAAGACACACAGTGTAGGGGTCAGAAAATAATAGGACTATTTTATGACCACATATGAAGCGTATATTGAGGACGTCATAAAACATCCTGATTATGGTATGGATACTCAGCACGTATTATAGCAGTCACAAAATGAACAGACCATTTTATGAACATCTATACGGTATATATGAAAGAGGTCATAAAACTTTTCTAAAAAGTTTTAAAAACCCAAATAGGGACAAAAAGACTACAGATATTCCATTTAGTTTTTTTTCGAAATTCTTACAATTGCTGATGGGATTTATGTCTCAAAAAAGTACTATTTTAACTATTTTTTAGTAATCCGGGGGTCATAAAATGGGTAGTTCGAACATTAAACGACTACTGTAATTAAATATACAGTTATTAATGACTATTAATTTCCATTTCCTTAATTTTTCCAACAAGGAGAAAATTATTATTCATTTGCGAAAAAGGTCCTGGTCTGATCGTAAAGGAAGGGAGTCCGAAAGTGAGAAACTCGTGACGACTTGCTAATTGCAACGTTCTACCAATCTCTCGGATTGGCTTCGTGGAAAAAGGGCACTATCTCTCCTCTTTTTCCCACCCTATGTCAGGGGGCCGAGAGTCCGGGGTGAAAAGTATAATTTACTTGTTTGTGATCCAGCCATTACGTTAATTGCGAGAGCGCTTTCTCAATCAGGAGTGTAGTTGGTTTTAAATCGATACTGCAAGATGTCGCGCGTACTTTGTTGGTTTAAAAGCATTCCGATATTAAAAAACTTTTGGTCGCGAGCTTTCCTTTTAGGGGCCGCGCGGGCGGGGCTCGTTTCTTTTCGGAAGGAACTTCATGCCGTTAATGCTAAATGCTGTGAAAAGTAACGTCTTTCCATTTCCTTTCTTCAAACCTTATAATTTTGATATACTTCCTATAGAAAACAAATCTGAAATTTCCTTATTAAACTTGCCATTTAATTATTACACTCAAACTGCGGTTTCAGTCCAGTGTCGGGGGTTGTCTTCAAATTGTTTTGGTCCCAAGTTGGGGGGATCCAAGCGTAAACAGTCAGGGCCGTGAGAACCATTTCCTAATATTACGCAGTCTCCGAACGTGAGTTCGAACCTGAGTACACGCGCACTGCGACTTTATCTATACGCTGCTGGTGTTTCACGCTCGTTTAACACTGTCTCTCGCCCTGCGCGCCGGAGAAACTGCATGGACCAGCCGTTCTAGGAAGGCTGAAACTGAGGGGACTGAAACGGCGGTTTGAGTGTATTTTACATCCCCCAATATTGTTATGTCTATATAATCATAAAAGCCTCTCTTAAATGACCCAAAAAAGTATTTATCTAACCCCATTCTCATAATATCTAACTCTATAAATTTTCCCTATTCATTAAAATTGATTTCTCTCCTTTCTTCCTTGCATACAATTCCTCTTGTCGTTTATGAACCCCACCGTGACACCTGCTTTTTCATTACATTTCCCATTTTCCCTTTTATTCCCTTCCCATTTCTAGCCCTCCCTCAGGTCTTCTAATTCATTGTCCCAAATCCAGACCTCTCCGTTTACCCATTTCCTGTCTATCCCGATCTTTAGCTTACCGCCTTTATCAGTCCATGTCTTCCTCTGGATTAGCCACTTTCTTTTCCTCTCCAACCACGTCAAATCTCCTTTGATTCTTTCATTTCTTTCTCTCAGCAATTTCTTCATTTGCATCACTTCATACATCTTCTCTTCACTTCCAACTTTCACTAAAAACAATCATTCTTTCCCTTCCTTTTTCCCTCCTAGTCTGTTTATTCCTACCACTGTAACAATAACAATAACAAATACCAATAAACAAATAGCAATAACAAATAACAATAACAATAATAAGTTTAAAAATTTAGAAAAATCTGTTCAGTTAGTTGAAAATTTCCAAAAAGAACACAAAGAATTAGAATTGATAGATTTAATGCTTTCACGATGATTCATTATGATGAAAGGAGGTATTTCGGATTTCAATCGTGTGCAAAACTACGAATCTTGCCGAGGTTTCGTGAACATTGCAGTTCACTCCTTCAGAGCTAACCAGAAACTGAAGATTTAGATTATGTTGCTCTTATATATACTCTCTACGATGCCTGTGATTGGCCAGAGCGCCCACCGTGGGGACTGGTCG
>JAUMHM010000003.1:4881468-4908494 GCA_032362435.1 Melikaiella ostensackeni | reverse complement strand
CATTGTAATTTAATCATGATTAAAGCCTCGATTAAAAAATAATCATGATTAGCTAATCATGTATTTAATCAGAGTTGGTGAAACCGTCCCTAAAACGATATATAAGAAATAGTTGCTAAGGTAGGATTGTCGATAAAAAAAGATAACAAAATAAGTTCTGTAACGACCATAAAACTCGTAAAAGGGAGAGAGTATAAACAAATAAAGTAGAATATTGATTCCAATTTTATTTTATATTTTCAAATTGCCCTTTTTGCATAAATATTTCAGGAAATAGAAGGTTGCTGAACTACTAGAGTTCAAAAGTGCGTTTTATGTGAGAAACTTTCTTGCGAGTAGAGATTGAGTTTCTTTCCTTCAAACGAGTCGCCAGTTGAATATGAGCAACCTCACAGAAGGTTTAACCTTACGGGTGCCTGCATTTTTTTTTTTCCGTCAAGTTGCATAGAGGGAATATAGCATTTCTAAATAGACCAAGGTTCGACCAAAATTTGAAATTCAAATTCCTTAAGTACAGACTAAGGCTGCAAGCTCTCTTTCTCTCTCTTTTCACCTGCACCCTAACCCTCTCTTTCTTCTCCCTCCCCACCCACCTTCGCCATTTCTTTCTGACTGCTTGCCTGCAGCTCGTGGTGTAACTTTCGTGATTACTCCGTTATTACTGGCAATTACAGCTCACCTCACTGCCCTGTAACATGCGATAGTCGATTTCAGTGTAGACGCATTTTTCAGTCGAACTTTTACTTGAGCAAAGAGCTTTGGATAATCGTGTTGCCTCAAATCCTTCATCTTCTCGATTTCACCCTTTTCAGCTGTTGCATTTTTGCTTGAGAAGTCGAAATTTAAAACTTCAGTCGTGCAAATAACTTTTGGGGGATCCTGGAAATGTTTGGAATATTTCGTTGGATATTTTTTCTGGAAATTTTTAGGAAAGAACTTGAAATTTCACTTTCCTGAGTTACCTAAGATTTTCTCAAAAATGCCAAAAAAATCTGCCAAAATAGAAATTTTATTTCTAGAGAATTCTCAGATTTCCTGAAATATCGTGTGAATTTCTTAAATCTCTATTCCAAGGAATTCAAGAGTATTTCCTGAATTTTGACGGGGAATTTTCTTTCGTGAATTTTAACAAGTATGTGGTGAATTCTCGGAAAATTTGAGTTGGGAGAAAGATTTGGAAAATTTATAAGTCTAAAATTTTTCATAGAGATTTCGCTTACTGGATTTTCCCGAGAGTTTTATGTGAGTTACTCAGGAAAATTCATGAAATTTTTTAAAAATATTTCGACGGAAATTATTTCTGCAAATTTCTAGAAACGACGTTCAAATTTGAATTCCCCGATACTTGCCAAAAGTTTTCCTGATAATTTTCTAAATATCGACTTACAATTTTTTTTTATTCCTGAAAATTTCCCAAAAATCTTTCAAACATTTCCTGAAGTTATCTCCGGAAACACTTTTTCAGAAAATTTAAGTGACGAGAAAATTTCTGGAAAGTTTTTTTTAAACTTTCGCGGTGATAATAATCCTTAGATTTTCAGGAATTTTCCGTGAATTTTTTGAAAATTTCTTAAATTTTTCCCTATAATTTCTTCTCCTCGAGTGCCGGAGAAGTTTGTAGGAACTTTTTGTAAAATGTAGAAATTGAATGGAGAAACTAAAAACTTCTTATTAAATTTCCCCAAAAATTCTTCAAAAACTTATTAAAGTTATTCCCGGCATTTCTTTTCCTGAGAAATTCAAATTTCTGGAAACTCTTCGAAAAATTAGATTGGTAAGGAAATGCCTTAGAGTTTCAGAAACTTCTCGCGAATTTTCTAAAAATTTTCTGAATTTTTACCCATAATTTCTTTTCCTCAAAATTTGAGTGCCAGAGAAGTTTGTAGGAACTTTTTGGAAAATAGAGAAATGGAATGGAGCAACTGAAAACTCCTTGTTAAATTTCCCATTTTGAAATTTGTTCAGATTTTCCGAGAATTTCCCAAGGATTTCCTTAATTCTCTTCTGGAATAACTTTTCCCGAAAATCCGAGTGAAGTGAAACTGTTCAAAATGAGATTCGGGATCTTCTTAGCAATTTTCCTAGTAATTTTTTAGCCTTTTTCTCGAGCCTTCTCCTTCTCATAGAAACTGATTTCTGAGAATTTTTCGAAATTCCCTGAACAATTCTGTCATTTTTCCGATTTTTTCCGAGACTCACAAAAGTTTTGCAAGAATTTCCTAAAAATCAATCTGGAATTTTTTTCAGAGATTCCTAAAGATTTTCAAACATACTCCGAAAATTTTTTGAAAACTTTCCAAAGTTATTCCCGGAATTTCTTTTTCCTTTTTCTGATAAAAATTTCTTGGAATTCCCTAAACAGTCCAGTCATTTTCCTGAATTTTTGCGAAACTTGCACGAAAGTTACGCAAGAATTTCCTGAAAATCAACCTGATCATTTTTTTTCAGAGATTGCTGAAAACTTCTTATTAAATTACCCATTATGAAATTTGTTTAGATTTCCTGGAATTTCCCGAGAATTTCTCAAGAATTTTGCTGAATTCTTTTCTGAAATCACTTTTTTTTTTAAATTTCTTCTCCCTCTAATAAAAATTTCTCGAAAGAACTTTTTGGAAAATGGAGAAATGGAATGAAGGAAATGAAGTCTTCTTGTTAAATTTCCTATTATGAAATTTGTTTAGATTTCCTGGAGTTTCGCGAGAATTTCCCAAGAATTTTCTTAATTTTTTCCCAGAATCACTTTTTCTAAAATTTGGTGTACAAAAAACTACTCGGATCGAGGTTCTTCTTAGCAAATTTCCTAATCATTTTTCAGCCTTTCCCTCGAACCTTCTTCTTCTCAAAAACTTGATTTCTGAGAATTTCTCGAAATTCCCTGAACATTCCTGTCAATTTCCCGAAATTTCCGAGACTTTCTCAGAAGTTTCTCAAAAATTTCCTAAAAATCTACCTGAAATTATTTTCAGAGTTTTCTTAATATTTCTAAGAATTTCCCCTCGATTTCCCTCGAGTTTCTGTCCCTGAAAACTTAGAATTTCTGAAAAATTTTTCCAAAACTTCCCTGGTAATAATATTGCTTAGATTCCCAGAAATTTCTCTTGAATTTTCAGAAGCTTTCATAAATTTTTCCAAATTTTTCCCCGTAATTTCTTTTTCTCGTGTACAGGAGAAGTTTGTAGGAACTTTTTGTAAAATGGAGAAGTGGAATAAAGAAACTGAAAATTTCTTGTTAAATTTCCTGTTATAAAATTTGCTCGTATTTCCTGAAATTTCCCGAGAAGTAGGGAAACTGTTCAGAACGAGGTTCGGGATCTTCTTGACAAATCTAGTTATTTTCTAGCCTTCCCCTAGAGCCTTCTTCTTCTTATAAAAATTGATTTTTGAGAATTTCCCGTAATTTTCTGAAAATTCGTATCAATTTTCTGCAAAACTTCTGACACTTTCTCAGGGCATTTTATCACCCTCTTCTAAAAATGAGTGCCCTCTCTTATATCAAATCTCGTGTCAGGGCCAAATGTCAAAACATAAAAATACGTGTATGAGCAATCGTCACATTAGATTCTCTAGCTCAAGAATGGAGCACTTTCATTTTCCTTGAATTTCAGCTAACACGTGTGCAGGATGATTGTTTCTCCGACAAGATCAAGAGGTGGAGGTTGACACCGCGAAGGCAATTATTATTTTGAGGGGTTGGCGACGAGGCGATGGTGATATTTTATTTAAGACACAATCGCCTAATAGCTTGCTTCAAGAGGGTGAATTTATCCATGTGGATGGCCGCATGAGAGAGAGAAAGAGAGAGAGAGGCAGGAAAATGGGAAGGGCGTCGTAAGAGGTGAAGTTAAGGGGTTTGGGGGTAAACCAGAGGGCGGATGGGTGGCTTTACATTAGTAAATTACCCACGTGAGTGGGCCTGTCTACATTCACTTCTACACAAAGTTTAATATATATATATAGGGGGGTAGCCCCCTATGTACGGCTGATATAACTCAGGAACATTTTCTTTCGTTCTTCATTATTTTCGATCGTTTTGAAACTTCTTTTAGCATTCTACATTAAAATGACCCTGACCAACAAACAAAAGGGAAATTGAGTAGTTGAAAGGGTGTGGCCTACATAAAAAAGAGCGTGGTGAAAATGTTCCTATATGGAACAGGAATAGTAAAAAAAGAACATGTCCCAGACGAAGTAGGCGTGGCATTCAACAAAAGAGGGCGTGCCTCAGGTGAAATAGGCGTATTTAATGACGGATGTGGGAGGCGTATCAGGCGAAATAGGCGTGGTGATTAACAAAAGGGGGCATATCTCAGATAAAATAGGCCTGGGTTGGAACAAAAAGAGGCCAGTCTGGGATGAAAAACTGTGGTTCGAAGTAAAAAACTTGTCGTTGAACTGCGAAGGATGTAGCTCAGATGAAAGAGACATGTTTGAAACACAAAGAGGCCTGGTTTACATACAAGGGGCCTCGTCCATTAAGAAAAAAGTGATGCTGATGAAAAGGTTATCGCTCAGATAAACAAGATACATATGGCCCATATGAAAAAGGAAAGTTCCAGATACAAATGGACATGTTCAAAAAAAGCGGGCGTGATCCAGAAAGATGGGAGTAGTTCAGATAACGAGAACGTAGTTTAGATGAAAAAAGTCAATTAAATCAAATGAATGGGACGTAGTCTAGATAAAAAAGGGCGTGCTTCAAATGAAAAGACTATTTTTGTTCAGTTTTTTTGACTATGGGAATAATAGGTTGAGAATCAGTTTCGAGTTGAAAGTCGTTTTGCAGGAGAATAAGTGGACTCTTTTTGAATAAACGTCCATACCCGTAATTAAGGCGGGCTCAAGCTAGATCAGACCTCGCTTTCAAGCTCTCTTTCTTCTCACTTTTCCTCTCCATCTCACGCCAAGCATCCAATCAAAGCGAGAATTGTAGCTCGAAATAGGCGTTGTTAGTAAAAAGGGAGCGTGGTTAGTGAAAAGGGTGCGTATCCCAGAAAAAATTGACGTAGTTAATAACAAAAAGTGGCGTAATTAATAACAAAAACTGTCGTGCCCCAGCTGAAATAGGCGCGGTTAAGAATTAAAGGGGCGTGTGCCAAATGGAAAAATCGTGAAGAATAACAAAAGCTGGGCGTGTCCTATGTGGAACAGACGTCATTGATGAACAAAGAGGAGTAGTTAATAAAAAAGGGCGTGTTCAATAACAAATGTGGGAGGGGTGTACGATAACGAAAAGGGGCGTGTTCAATAACAAAAAGGAGGGTGTTCAATAACAAAAAGAGGGGTGTTTTATAACAAAAAGGGGGTGTCCAAGAACAACAAAGGGCGTGTTCAATAACAAAAAAAGGCGTGTTCAATAAAAAAATGACGTGTCCAATAATAGAAAGAGGTGTGTTCAATGAAAAAGGGCACGTCTGTTAACAAAAAGGCGTGTTCAATCGCAAAAAAGGGCGTGAATAATAACAAAAAGGGGCGTGGGGTATAAAAATGGGCGTGTTTAATGACAAAACGAAGCATGGTTAATAACAAAAAGAGGCGTGCTTAGTAACAAAGAGTGGCGTACCTAATAACAAGAAGGGTGTGGTAAATCATCATAGGGGCGTGGTTAATAACAGATGGAGAGAAGTAATAACAACCCGACATCAAAGAAAGAATTGATACGCATTGAATTGAAAAGACTAAGACACCCCGTGAATCCCGCTTTGTGGCAATGACGCATTGGGCCAGTGTATCAATGTGCGTAAATTCGACAAGACGGTATTTCATTTTGAATCTTTCTATACGTATAAATACGGCGCACAAGTTTGAAGTCAGCAAATTCACGTCAATGCGTCAGCCAATTTACATCAATGCGTCAGCACGCAAACTCTTCAACATTGGTCAATGCGTCTTTACTCTTGAGGGTAAGAGGCACACTCGAATTCGCCCCAATTCCTGACGGTGAAATTCAGCAAGTGTCGATTTATATAATGTAATTCATAACAGGACGACCAAAGTGCGGGGCATAAAGGATCTATTGTGAATGTTTAGTAAATAGTCCCATAGCTCAGTGGGGGGTACTCTGGACTGATACACGAGGGATCGCTGGTTCGAATCTCGATGCATGCGCTTTTTATTAATTTTTTTTCGAGTTGACTTTGACCGCGCATTCATATGAATTCACATACATTTAATTCGCGCCGCCTCAATTCATCTAGATGCGTCTCAATTCGTCTAAATGAATCAGAAAACGGAATTCATACGCATTCAAAACATGTTAATCATCCCCGATCCGTATCAATGTTTTTTTTGCCTGGAAGAAGGGATGTGCTCAATAATGCAAAGGAGCGTGGTTGATAACACAAAAGGGGAGTAATTATTAAGAAAAGGGGCGTGGTTAGTAGGGAAAGGAACGTGGCAAATCAAAGTGGATGCGAACTCAACTGCAAAAAGAGACACGATTTTCAACAAAGAGGGCGTGGTAAATAGGAGAATGGGCGTGGTTAATACAACAATGGGCGTGGTTGATAGTGAATGGGTTGTGGTCAATGACAAAAGGGCGTGGTCAATGACAAAAAGGGCATGATTAATCACAAGAGGAGCATGGCCAATAACAAGAGGGGTGTGGTTAATAATAAGAAGGGCGTTGTTAATAACAAGAGGGGCACCAAGAGAGGTGTTATTAAAAACAAGAGGGCGTGGTTAACAGGAAGAGGGGCGTAGTTAATAACAGGAGAGATAACAATGGAGGGTGTGATTAACAACAAAATGGCGTGGCTAATAACAATAGGGGCGTGATTGATACCAAAAGGGGCGTGATCAACAACAAAGGGATGTGCCTTATAATAAAAGGATCGTGATTAATAACAAAGGGGGCGTGGTTGATAACAAAAGAGTTGCTTAATAACAAAAAGGGCGTAGTTGATAACAAAGGAGTATGATTAATAACAAATGGGGCATGATTAATAACAAGAAGGGCGTGGTCGATTAAGAAAAAATTAGTCATGATGAGAAGGGTTGTCGCCCAGATAAAAGGCTAATGGACCAATAGAAAATAGAAAGGTCTGTTATTTGCTCATTTTTTCTGACTATGGAAATAATAGGTTGAAAATCAGCATCAAATTGAAAATTGTATAGCGGGAGGATAAAAATTGTAGTAATATGTTAGAAATCGTTGGGCATATCCCCGAAAAGTGAACAAACAGGCTGCCAGTCCGTGCCAGCTACAAGCTTTACTCGTGGACTGTTTCTAATTAGACGTCCAACCCCGTAATTAAGGCGGGCTTTGCTTCGAGCAGACCTCGCTTTTAAGCTCTCTTTCTGCTCTCCTTTTCTCTCCACCTCACGCTAGATTTGATCTTGACGGCACTTTAACCTCTGATATCGCCTAGTCTGCGAATATATTTTCAGGCAAAGCGCCCAATCAAAGCGAGAATTATAGCTTCAGTGTTTGCTCATCCACCCAATTTCAACCATTCGTGAAATAAATAGGATCCTAGACTCAGTCAAAAATTAATCTTGTTTTACTAGCTTACCAAGAGTGGCAGTTCCCGAACACTATTTATTTATTGGTGTAATTATAAAATTATGTTTCTATTTTCATTTCATAAGTAGATGAAGTGAAGGGTATACCTGAAGGGTACATGAAGAGTATACCTGAAGGGTACATGAAGAGTATACCTGAGTTTTTTTAAAGAAAAATGGAGGTGAGAGCGCACATGTAAAGGATGATAGAAGTATAAGGACGGTAGGAGTATACACATATATGCGAAGTTGAGTGCAGATGGAAAGGCCGAAAGGCTGAATTCAAAAATGTTATTTCTAATTTTAATGATAAATTGGTGCTACTTATCTCCTAATTAAATCGTGATCTGGAAAGTTTGTAGTCGCTTAAAGAAGCTTTGAAAAAAAAGATCGTGTCACGTATGCAGAGGACGAGGTATTTCTGCCCGGTCATGCCATTCGATAAAGCCATTTGTTATGCAGCTCGGGCCAGTAGTGCGATAATTACGTGTCGTCGTTAATTATTTTGCAACTTCCCCTTTTTACTATCGCTGGCCCCACTTCCTTGTAACTCCGTCATTCTTATTCATACGATTTCGTGCAAGTAGCTCGTACATCATAATCGTCCCGTATTTACTGATGGAAGTGCCAATGAACATGTTCCCTCCAACGTCTCAACATCTTTCTCACTTATTTATTAATTTTTTTTGCTTTTTTCCCAACACCTGCTTCTACAAAACCTACTACTTAACCTTGGACTCAACTTCAGATTCCAGGAATAGGGGTTTAAGAAACAGCTGAGAAATTTCGCACTTTTAAAAAAGGAGGGGCCAAACTATGCGGGGTTAAATTACACAGCCACACAAAAAATATAAGGTGTTTGATCCAGCAGACTCGACCACCATACTCCTATGTTTAAAACCGCCGAATACGAATCCGAAAACAGTTTTTCTTTTTAGTCATGTTTTTAAGAATATAAGCTCTTTTGGCCCTTTTTGTAAAACAACATAGGGTGCGAAACTGGCGCTCTGGAAATTTATAGCAGAGCTCAAATTGAAGGTTGAATACTTTATTTTGAGGAAATTGTATTTGAAAAATTAGGTAGAGAAAATAATTTTTTTCAATACAATCACCTTTAGATGAAAGGTTCAACCTTTGATTTGATCCCTGCTAGAATTTTCTAGAATTTTGGCAGGTAGAACCTTCTAGAAATGTATTGATCATATAATCTAATATTGTGCGAAAAGTTTCCAAGAAAAATTTGGTAAAAGGAGATCTATAAAAGGAGTCTAGTATGATGGTCCACTCTGCCGAACAACACACTTTTTTTTTGTTTTGTGGGTTTGTGATATACATCGTCAGTACTAATATTGGTACCAAATTGGATAGCCCCTCTCAATTTCAAACTGAAGAACTTTCCAAATACAGAGATTCCCATCCAGTGCAAAAGCATTCCAAATTTAGAATATATTCAAAATCCGTAAAAAATCAGTTGGCAATTCTCATTTTAAATTCAAAACTATAATATATTTCGAATTGAAAGCCCCTCGTTATTTAAATATGTCTGAAATTCCAGAATGCTCCTAGTTAAAGAGTAGTACAAAAATGTGTATAATTTCAAAGCAGTAATAAGGAAACATTTCAAATTGGTTAGCTCCCCTCACTTTAAAACAAAACAAGTTGGTCTTTCATCAGTTTAAATGTGAGAGCTCATTGACTAAAAACTATAGCGGTCGAAATTATAAAGCCGTATGATTGAAATATCCAATTAAAGTCGTAGCTGTAAAAAAATTTCAAATAACATAGCATAAAATTGAAACTGGATTAAGAATAAATATGCTCTAAAAATTATAAAGCCTCTCCTTCAAGATGTCAAGCTATCCAAAATTTCCAATTAGAAATCACCCCGAAATCGAAAGTACTAAATTTAAATAGAGAATTCTCTACGACTCAAAAGCCCCTTCGTCTTTATTCAAAAACCCCATTTCTTAAATCATAATATCCAAATTCAGAAGGTGCCTCTCAATTTAAATATTTAAAAAACTTCCGAATTAAGACTTTCGTCCCATTATAATCGAGAAGTATCCGAAAAAATAAATCCCCTTAAAATAAAAAGTTTTCAGAATCATAAAACCCATCTTTGATAAAAAACTAAAAAACTCAAAATATTTTAAGTTCTCTGTCGTGTTGAAAAGGATTTAAAAATGATACGGCCCTCCACATCAATAGCGTCCTAAATTAGAAAGATCGATACAAGCTTGAATTTACTCCATGAGGAACACGCGACATTAATAACAAAAGGGGCGTGTCCTATATAAAATAGAAATAGTCAAAAAAGGGAATGTCCCAGGCGAATTAGGCGTTGTAATTAGCAAAAGAGGGAGTGGTCATTAACACGGTCATTAACAAAAAAGGTGTGTTTAAAAACAAAAGAGGCGTGTTTAAAAACAAACGAGGCGTGTTTAAAAACAAACGAGGCGTGTTTAAAAACAAAAGAGGTGTGTTTGAAAACAAAAGAGGCGTGTTAAAAACAAGAGAGGCGTGGATAATAAAAGAGGCGTGATTAATGGAAAAAAGATTAGTAACAAAAGGGGCGGAGTAAGTAACAAAATGGACGGGGTTAGTTACAAAAGGGGCGGGGTTAGTAGAGAAAGGGGCGTGGTGGGTCACAAAATGGGGCGGCGTGAGTCACAAAACAAATAAAGTCGGTCTTTCTTCAGTTTAAATGTACACGCCCATTGAATAAAAAATATAATGGTCGAAACTATAAAGCTGTATAATTAAAATACCCTCTTGAAGTCGTAGCTTTAAAAAAACTCCAATAAAATAGCATAAGATTAAAACCGACTTAAGAGTAAATATTCTTCAAAAATTATAAAGCCTCTCCTTCAAGATGTGAAGCTATACAAAATTTCCAATTCAAAATCACCCTGAAATCGAAAGTACTAAATTTAAATGGGGAATTCTCTACGACTTAAGAGCCCCTTCGCTTCTATTTAAAAACCCCATTCCTCAATTCAAAATGTCCAAATTCGAAAGGTGCCTCTTAATCTAAGTATTTAAAAATGAAAAGCTTCCAGAATCATAAAACCCATCTTTGATACAAAACTAAAAAACTTAAAATATTTTAAGTTTTCTGTCATATTGAAAAGGATCTGAAAATAATAAGCCCCTCCAAATCAGTAGCATCCTAAATTAGGAAGCTTGATACAAGCGGGAAATCAATCCCAGATTAAAGACAGTCTAGATTTTCAAAGAAGAACTTCTCGAGTGGGGCTATTTAATTAAATTCTTATTTTAATTTAAAATTTTAATTTTTGATTAAAAACTAAAAAATTTTGCATATAAAAAATTCTCCGTAAAGAGGCTATATATGGTAATATTCGAGGGTATGGAACTACGTGTTCTCGCATATTACAAAGCACCCCAAGTTTTAAAGCCCACCCAGATTAAAAAGCTCTCCAAATTGTAAACTATTCAAATTTAAAAAAGTTTTAATGTAAAAAGCGGAAATATGGACTATTTTTTGAATTCTTTGTAGAAGTAAATTGCAACCACTCTTGTTATGGGGCCACCCCTTAGTATCTTAGCTACGATATAACGCATTTTCCGTGTCTCAGTGGGGGTTGCGTACCCAAGTTGAAGTTAGGGGTATGAGAGAGAGAGTGAGGACTGTGGTGGCTCTTGGTTAGCAATTAGGGGGTGACACGGGGGCCCACTTACCCGATCTCGGAAGGGTGCTCAACCCCTACAGTATTATTCCGCATCTACTTCGATATATTAAAATCAATTTATATTATATGATTTATTTCATTCGAAAATACAATTTTTCATTTAACTCCCTTCCTAAGTATAAAAAAGTTAATTAACTAAATTTCTCAACCGCTTCAGTGAGTAGCCCCTCTATGATTGTATTATCGTAAACTTACAATACTTTACAATATTGAAAAATATTCTTATTGAATTATAAATGAGCCCCAAGGAATAATTTTATATAAAAATATAGTCTAAACGTTTTTATCGACAAGTGTCGCGAATTCACAAAGTCGATGAATTCACATTCAGAAAGTTTGAGGTTTTTCTGAATTAAAAACTCGTGAAAAACACACATTTGAAGTCTGGAACATTCTAGAAATCTGAAACAAAGAGGGAAATATATGAAAAGATAAAGAAAGTAAATAATTTCTGAGTATAAAACGTATTTCAAAATTTTCTGTAAGCAGATTTAAGGCTATTTATGATTTCAATGACGCATTACGTATTCACGTTGCAGAAAATTATATCCCAGACGTGTCGACTATACTGTTGAACCTTCTAGAAATTTATGATTTTGATGACACAATACATTTAACGTTGTAAAACGTTATATTTCGCACGCTCTAATTGTAGAACTTTCTAGAATTTTAAGAAAAAGAGAGAAATATATGAATGGATAAGGAATGTGAATGGGTTGTGAATATAAAACGTATTTTTTAATTTTCTGTGAATACTCAAGATCATTTATGATTTGAAGGACGAATTACATATTTACGTTGCAAAAACATTCTAATTCAGACGTGCTGATTTTAATGTAGAACCTTCTAGAAATTTATTGCATCATATAATGTAATATTGTGCGGAAATTTTCCAAAAAAAGTTTGGTAGAGGGAGGTGTATAAAAAGAGTCTACTTTGTTCTTTTTCATCAGTCGATTGTTAGCTATCGGAAACAGTAGCCTCTCTACGATTGTATTTTTGTAAACTCACAATACTCTATAATATTTTTATTCAATTATAAATGAGCCCTAAGGAATAATTTTGAATGAAAATGTAGTCTAAGCGTTTTTATCGACAAGTGTCGCGAATTTACATAGTCGATGAATTCACATTCAGAAAGTTTGAGGTTGTTCCGAATTGAAAACTCGTGAAAAACACACTTTTGAAGTCTGGAAAATTCTAGAACCCTGAAACAAAGAGGGAAACATATGAAAATATAAAGAAAGTAAATGATTTGTGAATATAAAACGTATTTTAAAATTTTCTGTAAACAGGTTCAAGGTCGTTTATGATTTTAATAACGCATCACATACATATTTACGTTGCGAAACTTATATCCCAGACGTGCTGATTATAATGTTGAACCTTCTAGAAATTTATGATTTTGATGACGCATTACATTTAACGTTGCAAAACATTAAATCCCATACGTGTTGATTATAATGTGGGACCTTCTAGAATTTTAAGAGAAAGAGGGAAATATATGAATGGATAAAGAAAGTAAATGAGTCCTGAATATGAAACGTATTTCTGAATTTTCTGTAAGCAAATTCAAGATTATTAATGATTTTAATGACGCATCACATATTTACGTTGCAATAACGTTATAACCCAGACGTGTTGATTATAATGTGAAAGCTTCTAGAAATTTATTGCATTATATAATGTAATATTGTACAGAAAGTTTGCAAAAAAATTTGGTAGAGGGAGGTCTATGAAAGGAGTCTAGTTTGTTCTCCTTCATCAGTCTCTTGTTAGCTATCGGAATCAGGAGCCCCTTCATGATTCTATTTTTGTAAATTCACAATACTTTACAATATTTTGAAATATTTTTATGAAATTATAAATGAGACCCAAGGAATAATTTTATATAAAAATAAAGTCCAAACGTTTTAATCGACAAGTATCGCAAATTCTATTATCGATGAATTCACATTCAGAAAGTTTGAGGTTTTTCTAAATCAAAAACTCGTGAAAAACACGCTTTTGAAGTTTGGAACATTTTAGAACTCTGAAACAAAGACGGGGAATATATGAAAAGATAAAGAAAATAAATGAATTGTGAATATAAAACGTATTTAAAAATTAGTTGCAAACAGATTTGAAGCTATTTATGATTTTAATGACGCATTACATATTTATGTTGTATAAAGTTATATCCAAGGCGTGTTGATTATAATGTTGAACCTTCTAGAAATTTATGATTTTAATGATGCATTAGATTTAACGTTGAAAAACATTATATCCCAGACGTGTTGATTATAATGTAGAACCTTCTAGAATTTTGAGAAAAAGAGGGAAATATAACAATGGATAAAGAAAGTAAAGAAGTTGTAAGTATAAAACGTCTTTTTGAGTTTTCTGTAAGCGAATTCAATGTTATTTATGATTTGAATGACGCGTCACATATTTGCGTTGCAAAAACGTTATATCTCAGACGCGTTGGTTATGATGTAAAACCTTCTAGAAATTTATTGCATCATATGATGTTTTTAAATTTTCTTATTGAATTATAAATGAGCCTCAGAATAATTTTAAATGAAAATGTAGTCTAAACGTTTTTATAGACAAGTGTCGCGAATTCACAAAGTCGATGAATTCACATTGAGTAAGTTTGAGGTTCTTCTGAATTTTTCGATTTCAGGGTAGGGAATATGGAGATATCTCGAGAACACCCAAGTTTCGCATGAGATCCTCTGCCAACCCAAGACGTAATGGCCAAGTTTTGGACGCGGTCGCGTCTAAGTGCCCCCTCACTTTCACCCCCCCCCCCCCCCCAGGCCAACAGCCACCCTCTTAAACACGAACTATCCATTCTCTCTTGATACTCTGAAAAGGATACATTTATAGCCTTTTCAGCTCTTACAATTCTCATAATTGTTTTCAAAATTTGAATCCAGTCCCTTCGAATTTTAAAAGGTCTGAAATTAAAAACCGCCCCAAATTACAACACATAGCGGGAAAAAAGCACATTTTTTTAACAAAAATCGACGGAAAGTACAATTTTAAGGGATTTTTATGTTTTTTTTAAAAATAGAAATGACGGTAAATCTTCCAGGTATTACGGGTGGCTGCGAATATTCCACTCCGACTAAACCAAACCTCGTAATTTAACAACCAAGTTCAAACTTTTTTTTGTCTAACTTTTCCGTTATACCATTACTTCGAAGACTTTCAAATTCATTGAAACAGGTTATAAATCAATGTAACAACTAACTAAAAATAATGTCCAGAAGAAGAAAAAAATTTCTTCAAAATGTTTTAAGGAAACTAATGAACGAAAATATATTTTTCGTGATTACTTGAGAATATCTGCTGTTTACCAATTATTTAAACAATTTTTATGAACAAATGCACAATTTGACCAAATTTTCATGGATAGGTTCAATTTTTTTCCGGAATCAACTCGAAATGTCTTGCCAAAGACTCCTGTCATATTTTTCAAAGTGACAAAAATTATTAATTCTTTAAACGATTTTTATAAACAAATGCACATTTTGACCATTTTTTTTTAATAGGCTTCATTTTTCAGAATCAACTAGAAATGTCTGACCCAAGACCTCTTGCTTTTATAGTTTTCATAGTGACAAAAACTGTTGATTATATAAATCATTTTAATAAACGAATACACATTTTGACTATTTTTTTTGTAAACAGGCTTCATTTTTTTTTTGCGGAATCGACTCGAAATGTCTTACCAAACACTCCTTGCTGTCGTATATTTAAAATCGATAGATGCTATTAAATATTTGAACAAAAATCAAGCCTTTTCATGAATAAATGGGCAGAAATTTCAATTATTTGAAAAAATGTTTATATAATTAACAGTTTTGTGACTATGGAAACTATGACACCAAGGAGTCCCTTAGCGAGACATTTCAAGTTGATTCCGCAAAAAAAGAAGCCTATTCATAGAAAAATAATCAACATATGCATTTGTTTGTAGAAATTGTTTATCTAATTAACAGTTTCTGTCATTATGAAAAATATGACAACAAGGAGTCATTAGCAAGACATTTTAAGTTGATTCCGCAGAAAAAAATCAAGCCTATTCATGAAAATATGGTCAAAATGTACATTTGTTTATACAAATTGTTTAAAGAATTAACAGATTCTGTCATTATGAAAAATATGACAGCAAGGAATCTTCAGCAATACATTTCGAGTTGTTTCCGCAAAAAAATTGGACCTATTCTTACAAAAATAGTGAAAATATGTATTTGTTTATATAAATGACTTATATAAATGACAGTTTTTGTCACTTTGCAAGATATAAGGGCAAGAAGCCTTTGGAGAGACATTTCGAGGTAATTCCGCAAATAAATGAAGCCTATTCATGAAAGAATGGTTAAAATGTACATTTGTTTATGAAAATTCTTTATATAATCAAAAACTTCTATGATTACGAAAAATATAATGGAAAGAAGTCTTTGGCCAGACACTTAGAGTTCATTGCGATATGAAACTCAAGCCTATTCATGAAAAAATGGTCGAAGTGTGCATTTGTTTCTAAAAATTGTTTATATAATTAATAGTTTCTATCATCATGAGAAAATATGACAGCATGGAGTCTTTAGCAAGACATTTAGAGTTAATTCCGTGAAAAAATCAAGCTCATTCTAGAAAATATGGTAAAAATGTACATTTGTTTACGAAAATTGTTTAAGGAATTGACAGTTGTTGTCACTGTGAAAAACATGACAGTAAGGAGTCTCTGGCAAGACATTTTGAGTTGTTTTCGTAAAAAAATGAAGCCTTTACATGAAAAAATGGTTAAAATGTACATTTGTTCATAAAAATTGTTTAAATAATAGGTAAACAGCAGATATTCTTAACTAATTGTGAGCGCACATTAATATATATCATATTTCATACAAAAGTTATGGATTTCAAATAGCTAATCATTGCGAATCACGGAAAATAGACTTTTGCTCATTAGTTCGCTTGTAACATTATAAACAAATTGTTTTCTTTCTCTAACCCGCTGAACGTTATTTTTAGTTAGCTTGTAATATCTGCAAGACTTACGGACATTTCTGAAAGGAACATTAAATTCAGTAAAGACGGACAGGGGGGTTTCTGGACCAGGATTCCTACCTTACCGACTACGAAATAATTCTAAGCTGTAGTGGTTCGTGTCCATGCTATGTTTCTGGAATGTTCTCGAAGGGTTCCGATAACGTCAAAAAATGATATTTCGCAATTGTGAGACACGAATTTTCGTAAACAACTTGACGCTTATTTATTATCTCAGTTAGTATAGTTATGAGAAAAACAGGGATGATGTATTGCTTCCTTCTAGGATAATACAATCAATAAAAAAATTCATTTCTTCATTCATTTAATGCGCAAAAGATACAGATGTACAAGTGTAATTTGATATGGGGAGGTATCTATGAAAAACACACTTCTGCAATCTGAAACATTCTAGAATTTTAAGGCAAAGACAAAAAAAAATTAAAAATTTTATAACTATGAGACAAATACTATACTATATGAATTGATAGAGAAAGTAAATGAGTTGTGAATATAAAACGTATTTTAAAATTTTTTGTAAACATATTCAAGATTATTTATGATTTTAATGACGCATTACATATTGACGTTGCAAAACATTATATCCCAGACGTGTTAATTATAATGCAGAACCTTCTAAAATTTTAAGAGAAAGATGGAAATATATTGATAGATGAAAAAAGTAAATGAGTTGTGGATATATAATATATTTTGAACCTTAAATCTGTTTACAAGTTTTCTATAAACAGATTTAAGGTTACTTATGATTTTAATGACGCATTACATACTAACTTTGAAAAATATTACAATTCAGACGTGCTGATTATAATATAGAACCTTATAGAAATTTATTGCATCACATAATGTAACATTGTGCAAAAAGCGTCCAGAAAAAATCTGGTAGAGTGAGGTCTATTAAAGGAATTTAGTTTGTTCTCTTTCATCAGTCTATTGTACTACACGGGATCAAGCGAGATAAAATGCATCTTGTACTTGACATTGCTAGAGTAGCTGCTAGTCTCTCATTAAGAAGAATGGTAAACCATGTTGCTTTAGACGAAACGAGGTCAATCACTGTGTAAATGACCCAGAGATCTGAAACATTCTTCTGTTCACAGTCTAGAACCTTCTAGAACTTTATTGCATCATATGATGTAATATTGTGAAAAAGTCTCTGGAAATCTGGGAACTAAAAAGTGGTTTGAATGTATTTTTGAAGAACATTCAAGAACTCAAACAAGTGATATATGTGCGAAAAGATTTACAAACTGTAATAAGAAAATTTTATTCTGTGACTATCAAAAAAGATGGATTTCTCAAAACTAAACAAAATTGCTCTCAAGAAAGACTTTCCTCCAACAAAGAAGCTTAAGGAACTGGAGCTGACTAAAAACTATGAAATCACTGGCATCAAGAAAGCCAACCCAAGATTTGGAGTGCAGTTCTTGATAATAATGGAGAAAAAATTTTCCGTATTTTTACCAGAGCGGGTGGTTAACCTGCTTACAGAAAATAAAAATTTGCTTTTGGGGATAAAGAAGGCCTTTCAAGATAGTGATCTTTGTATGCGGCATTTGGGTGGATGCTACGATTCAATTGCATTTATGAAAAAATATAAAGTATGAAGATTTTAAATTATCGCTCAGTATCTGAAAGCCTTCACTGGGGCGAACATCATGCCTTATACACTTCAAAATCAAATGTTACATACCACTACATAAAATCTGAATTTATTATTTGCAAAGCAAATTATCATTGGTGCTGAATTTAAAATAGATGCAAAGTTAGCCTCATCAGCGAAACTGCTAGCTTAATGCTAGCTAGGTTAATTTTCGCGAAGAAGTTATAACAATTAGATTACACATCAAGTCTCTCTAATGATGGGTATCGTTTTTAATAAGAAGGTTGGTTTTGGTTACAATAAATCAGCACAATGCCACAAACTAATCAGTGAACAAAGAGCAGTCCAAGGATTAACACCTCGAGACGTGCTGTACTTAAAAGTCTAGGTCTGAAGTTCAAGCAGAGAAGAACAAGATGATAAAGAGATTCAAGCTTTTTTGCACCTGCATCCGTGAATTTATTTATCAATGTTTGATTATTTGTCATGGAGGGGGAAATTTTAAACAATCAAGCACCAATCATCTTTGACGAGTCAATCGCACACTGTGAAATTCATGCACATCAGCCTTATGCATCGTCAACCTTCAGTAACAGTCATGAAATTCAAATTGCTGTTCAAAATCAGGACCATTGTCTCCTTCCAAGTAAAAGTTCACTTCACGTACATGGACGAATAGTAAAAGCTGATGGAACACCATTAACAAACACACTTCTCATTTCTAATGCCATCTGTCATTTGTTTGAGGAAGCAAGGTATGAAATTAATGCTACAGATATTGATAGAAATAAAAATGTTGGTCTAACTAGTGTCTTGAAAAATTATGTATCTCTAAATCCTGGACAATCACGTTATCTACAGAATACTGGTTGGGTTAAAAGAAATAATGATAATCAATCACAAACTGTCGCTAGTGGTTATTTTGATGTATCCATATCTCTAAGCATGGTATTTGGTTTTGACAAAGATTATCAGAAAATCATTGTCAATATTAAACATGAACTTATTTTGACAAGATAAAAAAGTGATGCGAATGACATCTTGCAAATATACCAAATACTTCAAACCATGTTTGAACTGTAAAAACCTCAACACAATTGGAAAAACCGAGATTTGTTATACTAGCTCTTCAAACAAGCAGGAAAAACAATTTAAATAGAAGCTGTAGCTACTATGATCATTGCAATCTAACTAATGTGAAACTTATTTTCAATGATCAGTGTTATCCTCACAGTAATTTAAATCTTGACATTAATAGAAGTTAGTATGCCCTACTTCATGAAATGTACACAAACTTTCAAGCTAATTACTGTGGTAAAGAACCACAACCATTCTTATCGAGAGGAGAAAGAGTATGTGCCTTTAGTTGTTAGTGACTCTTGTTAACAAAGCGAGTTACTGAAATGTGGACCAGTTGACGTTCATTTGGAATTTCAAACTATTGAAAATTTTCCTGCTCAGACGTCAACATATTGCTCAATTTAGTATTATCGTATAGTTAAGAATAAAGCAATAAATGGTGGGGTGAAAAAGTTGGTATAGAACTGAGTAGAAATAGTTTAGTTGCATTCACAATGTAGTACGTAGTGGATGTGCAGGGCTTCAAGTTACCAGTAAATAAATTTATATTGAAAGAACTGGTTATATTGCCAATCTAGGATGATACAGTTACAAATTTATACAGTTTCCTCTTTTGATCACTCTGCACGCGGAACAACGTTTCGTTGAAATATATGTCTATAAACATTTGGGTAGAGCGCAATCATCATGGAATAGCTTGGACTTCTGGTTATTTACTATATACCTCAATACCTGTAATACTCGAGAGTATTTTAAAAGAGGCATCAAAAATTTATGCAACAGGAGTGGAGGAAAAGAAATGGTTAAAACAATATATATAGTAGAGATATCAAGTAAAATTGTTCATATGCTTGATTTGGAATGTCCCTCGCTACAGGGATTGTGTGAGATGTTTGTAAATTAATGATAACCAATGTACGCAAAATATGTATCAAAATTACTTTAATTGCGCAATTGAAAATGAAATTTTATTAAGAAGCTTGATGTCTTCAGAGTAATTCTGCTAGATTAGTTTTCAGTTTATAAAGATAAGAAAAAATATTTTATATATTTACTTATAGTGTACTCATTTTCAAGTATAATGTACTGATTTTCAGAAATAAATAAAAAGGAAATGAAATTGACGCTATTTTCCTCAGAGTTCCTTCTCCTTATAATGAGTGTGAATAGTAGATATGCGAATAGCAGATCAGTGAACATTGTTAGCATTGTGAGTTTATGAATCATCGGCCTCGACATTGAGAGAGATTAAGTTTGATAGATCAGGTTACATCTGATAGCTGCAGCTCAAGAATTAAAGAATCAAAGCAGATCAGTTCATTCACAAAAAAGCAAGTTTATTTTAAAATATGATCTTAACGTCTTTCAGTTCGCATTAAATAAAAACAGCCATTTTAAATCAATCCAACAAACTTTGTTATAATTTTGCCATTACATTTATCTTTCGTTAGTCCCAACACTTTTTTATTTGTTAACGGCATTCCATAAATATTATCTGCAGGATAATCTGATGTATCGAATTTATGAATATCCCGCTTAATACAATCATGAATGTTTGGAACGGTGAAATGGTAGATGATACTATCGGCGTCCGTATGAAGCAATTTTGCACGATTTCCAAAATTTCGTAGAATGTTATTGTAATGAAAATCGTAGGCAATTATTTTCGAGAAATCAAGAACAGCAAATCCTACATAAATTGGTTTATTGAATTTAACTCTGAGACTCTTTAATTCAATAATAACCATATATTCTTTGAATATCGTGCAACTATGAACATTTGGCTTGGCAATCAGAGGGTTTGCACCTTACCTTCTTTCCCATTTTGCTACCAATCTGACATCTCTGTATTATCTGACGTTCTCCATTATTTTTTCGAAGACAGAGTTGTTCATTAGCTTGTAGAAATTTTTCTCGAAATCATTGCTCGACGTCTTTCGTTTTTTTGTATTTAAGTCAATATACTTTTTTAGCTAATGTTTTTGCTCAAATTTTAAAATTCTGCGAATTTTAGTTATCTTTAGGCCCAAACTCGGATACTTTCCCAAATTTCTGTAGTGAACTACATAGTTTTCTTTTGGAAATAAGCTCGTTATCAGTTTTGGTATTTTACCACAGGAAGTAGGAAGTATAAAATGATCTAGAACATCAAAAATGTAATGTAATACATTAAATTACCGTAATGTATTACACTGGTAATGTCTTCCTCAAAAATGTCACCTGTTGGTGAATCATCTGGAATACTTGGTACATTGATATCTTCATCAAGTACCCATTCGAAACCAGCAAAAGGTAAAAATTCGCTCATTGCTCCACCATACTTGTTCTTAATGTCAAAATATGAGATATAGGATTCAGGTTCGCTTGGATTAAAATCTGATCCCATAAATCGGTTATTCGCTTTGGTACATCTATTTGAACACTGTGATACACCGCCATGAATCAAGATTCGCGTCAGCGAATCTCTGTCAAGTACTAAAAAAAGTAGAGGAAGATTCTAAATACCCATATGTGAAAAAAAATCTGCAACGAAAGACGAAATGCGAAAAAAAAACTCGCTACCGGGAACTATTATCTGTAACATAAATGATTTTAAACACTAAAAGTGGAATGTGTTAGTCAATGTATGAGATATCTTGATCAATCTTGGTGGGTTTATAGAACCCACTAAAGTAAAAAAACGCTGTAAGTTTCGAAAATATTAATTGAAAATTGAAGAAATGACCTATAATCGAATTTTCAAAAAAAAAAAAATATTTGAACAAAAGGTCGCCTGTGGGCCATAATTTTATTCCAATAATTAGAAAACTTAGACCATCATATCCCATTTCACGATTTTGCATATCAATCATGACGAAAAAAATTCGCAATTGCATCTGTTGAGAAAAGAAGACTCAAAGCGTGATTTTTGAAATGCAGACCAAGGTACAGTTTACCCTCTTTTATCAAACAAACTCAAACATTTTTTTAGAAAGATGTTATCAGATTCTAGAAGTAATCTTAATGAATTTGAAATATATTGATTTCTATTGAAAAATTTTCATTTTTCCGTAATTTTCATTTATTTTTTAATGATTTCTAACATGCAGGCGCACCGATAGCCAAAACCAGTCAATCGATTTTGAAGAAACTTTCCATAGACATAGTAAATAAGGTGTACTCGTATATATGCTGCTTTTTCAGGAAGCAGTGATCCATAAACATATTTTGGAGTCGAATTTATCAAAGAATTTACTATTTTCAACACGCAGACATACCGTTAGCCAAAACCAATCGATCGATTTCGATGAAATTTTGCATAAACATAGTAAATAACGTGTACATATGCCTCTTTTCCAGGAGAAAGAGATAAATCAACACACCATAAATTTAGATTCTAATTTATCAAAAAATTTACTATTTTTAACAAGCAGACACACCGTCAGCCGAAACTAATTCATCGATTTTGTTGAAACTTTGCATAAATATAGTAAATAACGTGTACATATGCCTCTTTTTTAGGAAAAATAATCGATCGATTTATTCTTTCATACAAAACCATCGTTGACTAAATAATATATCGACCGTTTTATATAATACGCCATCGTGATGCAGAAAATATTACTAATTCAAGACTGTGTCTATTTATAGATTATCTAAAAAATTTACCCAAAACCGTTGTAAAACTCTTGGAAATTAATGAGCATATTGAAATTAAAAATTTCAAATTTTTCATCTTCGCTTGCTTCGCCTAACCATCAATTTGAATTCATAAATTTTTACTTAATTTTATATAACAAAAATATACAAACTTATCACCTACTTAGTAACTGAGATATATTTTTCTTTGTTCACGGGTAATAATTAAATTCACCATCAAATTGTTCAGCTAGTGTTTCAATGAAAAAGTGGGTATCATATCCCGATAGATTGTGAAAAACCAACGGTACAGTGTGCGAATTTTTGTAATTTATATCACAGCTTTGATGTGCAGCACCACGATACTTGCCAACAAATTGCAATGTTCGTGATATCTTATGTCATCTTATTCAAACGGTTTCCCACAGGTATGACAGTTTTGAGCAGAATGAAACTCTATTTCTTGCTCTGGTGTCAGTTTCTCCATTTGCACAATACGCGTTAATTCAGTATCAATATTTTGCGCAATTTCTTTTAGTTCATTCAGAAATCACTCTATGAAATCTTTTTCTTGATAAATTTGAAATTTTGAACGAGAGTCATTAAAGTTGCAATATAAATGAAATTCGACACTTTACGAATCATGCTTTTGATACGGCTCTATGTCCAAACGATTTTCAACAACTTCCACTAAAAGGCACTCGATGTCAGCATACACGTAGAATGGAACTTTTTCTTTAAATCTGTAACTTCGGAATTTCAAAAATTTTGTATTCTTATTTGGTAATATTATTCTGCACTGATTCACATTTTCACAATCCAATCATTCTCTAGAGATTTTTAAAATTTAAAGTGGCAGGCACTTTATGCTTCAAGTTAATCACACAGCCTGTCCTTATTCTATTCTTAAACGCTGTTTCTAGGTCCTCCAACAGTATCTTGTCAGCTTTTCTACTTAAATCTTGAATACTTTATCTTCCTTCCTTAAAAATTTTAATTTTGTTTTTAATGCTTTCAAAATCCCTATAACTGATTGAATATGCATCTTTTCATCTATAGATAAATCAATGTACCTCAACATTTTATTTATTATTCTAATATTTTTCGTACCAAAATTGATCTATTTATTAATTTTCTTAACTTTTACCTCATCTGTTAATGAGCTTTACGCTTGATCTATAATGAAAATGAGTTTCTTTCTCCGTTCAGGATCCATTTTAGTACAAGTCCACACTATTACAGTTGAGTTTCGATGCCAACACATGATAACAGAACTCGCAATGCTCGCTCACCTGATGGTCGGGGAGTAACTGAAGAAGAATTGGATGTGAAACGAACTTTAACACACATAAGATGTCACTGAATTGAAACTTCAAACTGCATGGCACATTAAACTCTCACAATCACCATGTTCCTTGTGCCTTCCTCACGGCAATCAATTGAAAATCAGTTGAAGCACTCGCAATGTCTAGTGATTTGAGAACTGAAAATATTTCCTATGAAACGACTTTTAACACTCACCAGATTGAATGAATTTCACTTTAAATTATGATGAACACTCACCTTTCTTAACAAGCACCCTTGTCTGTAATTCTTAGATGATATCGAAAGTATGTTGAGAGCGAACAAGTTGAATTTAAAATGACTGACTTCACTCCACTAAATATGACAATGAACTGACAAATTGCTTACGAGTCGTATTGGAAAACAGGTTATAAACAAGAACGAATTTCATTTAATTAAGAGAATCAATTTATTGAAAGGGCACTTTGAAGGCACGTCTTTACTCAACAAGATCTGATTTTGGACTAAAGAACGAACGTGTCGCTAATGTCACATTCATACACCATACACATTTCAATCATAGTTTATAGTTTATGTTACAGAGATTACGCATAGCTCTTGAAGCTTTATTCTAAACTTCTTAGAACCGAAGAACACACACGACTTATAACATATCATTTTCATACTCAGAAATGTAGATTATATTTTGCTCCATATAAATATATATAATAGTTGAAATAATCCAACAGAAATGATTAAATTTTCAGTTTTAAACGAAGTTTTCAACAGAATAGTTAATTTTTCAATCAAAGAGATGAATCTTCAGCCAAGAAATTTAAGTTTCTACCAAAAAAGATGAATGTTCAACAAAATACATGTATTGGGCTTTAATTCTCTATGGCTCTGAAAATTATTATTTTTTACATCTAAAAAGTGTTTCTTTATATTTGCGTAAGTCAAGTGTTCGTCGAAACTTAATAATTTTTCGTTAAAAAAAAAAGTATAGGGATTTTCTTGGAACGCTCAGGTTTCAATGCGCAATATTATGTGCATGTAGACGGCCATGACTCGGTCGTGGCATAACAACTGACACTCGATAACTTATGAAAATTCATGACAAGCAGTAGATCTTGACAATCGGATCATTGTGATGTGCAATTTGCTGATCAAGTAAAAAATCCAAAATCTAAATAAAAGCGTTGCATATCATTTTGATCCAATTTCGGGATCAAACTGAACAATTGGCATTTACTGTGAAGCGAAACTATGTTTTTAGTCTCTTAGGCTTCAAGAAATTCTGAAGTCTCCTTAAAACAATACCTGAGAAAATGCGAATTTGATTAGAAGATGTGTAATTATTTCGAAATTCAAACAAATCATTTGCACAAGATTAGCCTCGTTATTATGTTTTAATTTAATAATATATCCACTATAATACTGATTGGTCGTTTCGATTGACTATAATTTCCGGTTCTCTGTCGTTAGACACATGACAACCTTAGGACGTGATGGTTTTGCCCTGAGGATGTGCATACATCAGCATTTCCAACAACATGTTTCAACAAGCTATGGACAGTGACATCCAGATAAATTGACTGACGGAGTTGACTTACATTATGCAATCGGAATCGATTCGATCTTTTCTTTTCATCCTTTCGTGTATACTGTATATACTATACAGAATTATTGTGTATGGGGGTCCAAGGATTTCAACGACCACCCGCCGATGACGGTATCCGCCAAAGGAGTCCTGCAGATCGACCAACTGCCAATATTTATTCTTTGCTGGACCAGAATTTCTTCCGGTATGAGTTCGTCGACAGTCGATTATGCTTCAAGAATCATTCTTCTTTTTGAACTTTTTTGACTTTATTCAAAATTCACGGTTTTTATATTTATAAATTTTTTAACAAAAGAAAGGAGTGTTGACTAATAATAACATTTTGATGTTTTAAATTTAATACATCCCTCACCAAATTATTGTACACTATTTAAATTGATTAGAAAAACGAATAATAATGAATCAATTCTAATAAAAAGGACATACAACGTTTCAAAGCACATCGAATATGTTTCGCGAAACACATTCTTTTAGAATTTTGTATTGTTATTCAGTTGAAGAATAACTCTTTATTATTTAAATAAGACCTCACTTGTTGTCTTGTCTCTTTTAATGAAAATCTTTTTATGTTCGTGAAAAGACTAATTCATTTTTACAAGTTTTACCAATAACATTGCTACTATTTTATAAAAGAAATGACCTTTTTGCAACACCCGCATTAAAAATACGAGTTTTCACGCCCGTTTCGCGTGACAAAAATAACCGATTTGTGACCGATGACGTCAGTTGGTTTTTAGCGAGGTAAGAGTACTTTACCCCGGTGATGCAGGAGCAAAAGTGAATTTAGCGTGTTAAAAATGGTGCCTTCAGTGGCGCCATCGGGCATCGTTTCGGAGAAACCTTTAGACAGTTTCAGAGTGACAGGCTATTTTGGAGTGCAATGTTTACATATTATTTCGTCAATCAGTCACAAATCGACTCACTTTTAACAAGCATCACGGACTTTTGAAAACTCGCATTTTTATATACGGTTGTTGCAAAAAGTATCATGTGCATTATGGGACAAAGGTGGTGATTTCAGACGAGTGTGATTGCTGCCCTCGCTTCGCTCGGACGGTAAACTTCACAATCGTACATTCAAGAAAATGATTTCCTTGGCTCAAAAGATCTAGATTGTTTGAAATCTGATTAATCCTTCAAAAAAATATTTATTTGATTCAATAAGATCGATTCTTCGAATTGATCAGGACGCATTTAAATCAATTACTTTGTCCATACTTGAATCAAGTCTTTAGGTTTATTTAAACCAAAGAAATAATTATTAAATTCAATGAATATTAATTAAGTTAAAAAAATACTTATTTGATACAAATAGTTGATGCATTTATGCCAATGAAGAATTTCATCAGATGAATAAAACATTTTGTTTACATAAATATTTATTTCTTTAGTTGAAGAAAATGTTTCTTTCGATTAGTAATATTAAATTATTCAAATCAAATGAACATTCACTCAAACGAAGTAATTATCTTGTTAAAGTCTATATTGGGGAAACCGGGAGAGCGGTGAGCCAACGTGTAAAAGAACATGAGAGTAAAGTCAGGCTGAAACA
>JAUMHM010000003.1:4867342-4881368 GCA_032362435.1 Melikaiella ostensackeni | reverse complement strand
ACTAATTAGGTGACGAGGGATTTGGGTATTTTTTTTTTTTTTTTTTTTTTTTTTGTAAGGAGGGGAAATGCGTACTTATGCACAACCGGTGTTTACCCGCCGTTTACCCGCGCTTGCTTGAATTTCTTCCGATATCTTATGCTTATTTTTTAAACAAATTATACAAGCAAATTCCGTCTATCGGCATTTTCTGAAAAACAACGTTTTTCTGTTAATCGCATTCAATTTATATTGACCATGATGTTCATTGATGGAAATTTTTCATTTGATATTATTTGTTAATTTTTCAAGTTTATTATATCATGGCTAATATAATTTGAATAAGATTAGCAGAAAAACGATGTTTTTGCTCAGAAATTCCGATAAGAAGGATTCGATCAAATACACTGTTTAGAAAATACATACAAAGTATTGTACCTGTATGATAAATTTGTATCATTAAAAGCATAGCCAATTTAATTTGAAGACAATTAGCAGAAAGAATGATTTTTCTGCCAGTAAATGCCAATAATAAGCATCTGTTTATATAATTTGTTTAAAAAATATATAATCAAATATCGGCTGACAAATTTTCTTTAATGAATATCACTGGCTAATAGTTTGTAGACAATTAGAAGAAAAAATGATCTTTTTTGCTCATGAATGCTGATAAAAGGGATTCAATCATATGAATTGTTTAAACAATATATACAAAATATTGGATTATAAATTCGCCTCACTAAACAACATGGCTAGTTTAATTTTTAGACAATAAGTAGAAAAAAAAACGATCTCCTTTTTACCACTAAATACTGATAATCGGCATTTGTTTTATATAATTTGTTTCAAAAAATATAAAAAAATATCGGTTGACAAATTTTCTTCAATGAACATCACTGGCAAAATAGTTTGTACAGAACAAGGAGAAGAAACGATTCTTTTCTGCCCATAAATTCCGATAATGGGCATTTATTTATATAATTTGTTTAAAAAGTTATAAAAAATATCGAATGACAAATTTTCATCATCAAGTCTCATCTTGACGGTAAAGGCACGCAATTTTTAACGTACAAATATACTTTGCAAATGAACAATCCATTATGTTGAGTATTTGTTAAAATAATTTTTTTATAACAATTAACAGTAGAAATCGACATTTTTTTCTCTCTTTGCATTGACGTAAAGGTTCAAAAGAAAGTTTAAAAATCGGCTCATATGATTCCCTCAAAAATTGAACGCTGCCTTTTTCTAAAAAAAAAATTCAAAATCGGTAATGAATTGCGTTGTACAAGTTATTTTGAAACTCGTTTTTCTTTATTTCGCCTCACTGCAAAGCGCATTTTTTGAAATTCATTTTATGAAGGCATTTTGAGTCACTGATTTCAAATTTGATATCAAAATTTCAAAATTCCGAATGGCTGATCTAATATGGTGACCAACATATTTTGAAAGTTATCGGATTGATTTGAAATTCATTTTATGAAGGTATTTTGAGTCACTGATTTCAAATTTGGAATGAAAATTCAAAAAGTTGAATTGGCGAATCCAATATGACGACCAAAATAATAAAAAAACTATCGGGTTTCTCTGAAATTTATTTTGTAAAGGTGTTTTGAGCCACTTATTTCGAATTTGATATTATAATTTCAAAGTTCAAAATGGCGGATCCGCTATCGTGTACAGTAGATTTTTCAAATCATCGGATTTCTTCAAAATTTCATTCTATAAAGTATTTTGAGTGACTGATTTCAAATTTGGTATTCAAAGTTCATATTTCATAATGGCGGATCCAATATGGTGACCAAAGATATTTTTAAAATTATCGGATTTCTTTGAAATTCATTTTGTAAAGGTATCTTGAGTCACTGACTTCGATTTTGATATTACAATTCCAAAGTTCAAGAATGGCGGATCCAATATGGCGACCAAAATATTTTTAAAATTTTCGGATTTCTTTGAAATTCAAATTGCAAAGGTATTTCAAGCCACTTACTTCGAATTTGATATTACAATTTCAAAATTCAAAATGGCGAATGACTAAATAAAAAGAATCTGATTTTTCAATTGTTTCATTGCAATGCAATTATTTATTTATACTACAAAACAAATTGAGTGAGCACAAAAATTCAATAACACATGGGCTCTATCTATGTAAGTTTTCCGTAGAACCGAATGGCGTATTCACTTTTTTCGTAACTCACTGATTCAAACAAATTGTTTAAATAGATGAAAAATCATCTTTCAATAAAATGCGCTCGTCCCAATATTAACTTCTTTGTTAAAGCTACGGATCTGCTTATGGACCTTAATAGTTTTAGAAATTGTTCATAACTATTTTTTGTTACTAAATACCTTTCTTATATTAAACTGGAACGGTTTAAGTGTGAAATAATTTTTTCTACAACAAATTAATACACTGGATTATTTCTTTGAAAAAATTGTGTATAACAATAAAGTGAAATGTTGCATGAAATTGTTATGCTGCTTAATTCTATCTTCAATAATTCTGGTCAACAACGAGTTTATTTAAGTAATTTGTTGAGTGATAAAAACTCATATTGTTAAAATGGCTAATTTTCTCGCTGTATTTGTTTAAATATTATTGAACCCAAAAAGAAATTATAAAATCAAAAGTGAGCTTTGAATAACTACCAATGGAGCAGGATTTAATTATCAGATAAATAATTTACGTCATAAGTATTCTGACTATTACTGATTACAATAGTCTAATTCTCCGTACGAATTTGAGAATTTGCAAATTTGTCTTTTTGACAAAAAATCGAGTCTCTTGGCACACTGCGTACTGTGTGGCCCCCCGACTTTTATCTCATTCGAAACCACTGATATGAGATTAAAACGTGAAACTTCGGTGTTAAAATTAAAATTAATTCACTCTGTTCTGTCTTGAACAGACAATTACGCTGATTTCGATGGGCCGTCAAACTCAGGTCCATCTGGTCATTGCGTAATTGTAGAAGCAAAATCCAGAATAATTATTGTACTGCGTATGCGATGCGGCAAGGTTCTCTGTATGCATAGTAACGTATATATACATTTCACGAGTGTTGGTAAGCGACGCTTATTTACCTAGGCTCGTGCCTGCTTCTGATACAAGAGAAGCTGTTGGGTTGTATAGGTGCCCACGCTAATTAGAGGCACTCCGGCGGAATAATTAGAAATTAGAGCGAACGACCGCTCGAGTGGTGGAAGCCGGGAGGAACCTCTTAGTATTTTTATACCCCCCTTTTATTTTTCCTGTTCTCTTTTCCTTTTCTATTTCCATTTTTATGTACATTTTTAAGCAGAGGCTTGCAACACATGGAGAGAAATCGAATTTAAAAGCCTGGTGATCAGTGTTAGAAATCAACTACTCAGTGTAAGATATATCAAGGAATTCATTTTGACGTTGTATCATCTTATACCTGTAGATCGTGTTTAGCTACAGCGGTAGGGTCGAGCAACGAAAGGTTGGTCAGTCAGGTACTCAGTGAAAGTTTGGGTTCTAACGATAGTAAGAAAATGATGTAACATAACGATAAGTTTGCAAAAAAAATTAATTTATATATGATCACTGCGCTTAATTTATGTTTATAATTACACAACTGCATTTTTACAGGATAAAAGTACATAAAAATCGATTTTTTTTAAAAACAAATGTACAATAGATGTACAACAAAAAGAAGTAAGAGGGAGAAAAAGAAAGAGTCAACCAAACCAATCTCCCACTCTTTCTTCTCTCCGTCTTTTTTAAACTACTGGAGACCATCATGTTTCGAAGCCAATTAAGACTTAATCATCAGGTGTGATTTATAGGAAAACAACAGGTACAAATAATGAAAACATTATTAGATAAGAAAAACATTATAATCTGAAAACAAAACAGAGAATTTGTTGTGCGCGACTCGCATAGATCGAGACTTTTGATATTAGAATATAAATCCCTCTCGCAGACGTTTATTCATTCGTAGACAACCATTTTAGATATGAGGCATTTAAATATTAAAACTCAGTAAGTGAGAGAGAGAGAGAGACCAGCCGAAACACCCTTCTCGCGGGTAAGTAAGGAACTTTCTTTGCCCTAGTGTCGACATACTTAAGCACGTAAGTGTGGCCATGTCAGGATAAGGAAGGTACGCTTTCCTCACGACGGCAGAGAGGCAGAATCGAGTGTAGGTGAGAGCCGCGAGTGCAGCGCTCAAGAAGCTTGAACTCGCGCATCCCCCTCCACTCGCTCCTTCCCACTCCAGTCAGCTTCTCGCGACTCTCGCGAGGTGCGACGAACATAAAACGGCGTGTTTTGTGACGAAATGACCAGAAAGATCAGGGCTGGAAATCCGCTCTGATCTACGAGACTAACGGCTGGTCATCCGCTGTTAGCTCTTATTACCTCCCCGGGGCTGAAAGTCCGCTCGGGCAAGAAACCACTAGAAATACTGAATGCTACCTTGGTATCTCCCTTCCACTCTCAGGGCTGGACATCCACTATGGTCAGTGACCACCACTGTTGCCCTGCGCGTCATTGCGCGATACTCTATTTCTCTCTCGCACTCAGAATTGGTGATCCGCTCTGCTTGCCAACTTGCTGTACATTGCATCTAGTAGAATAAAATACTGAAAATAACTACATAACTCTTGTGTCCTTACTTATATCCTCCAAACTCCTCCATTATTTTATTTATTATATTTAATAAAAAATAGTTGTTAGTTTTTTTGAGACTTTGCAAAAATCATGTATTTCAACCTTGAAGCGTTTCCTTTATTGAGCGACTTTTAAGCAACGGCAAACTTCCAGTAAGAAAGTTGTTGATTGAGATTCAAAGGAGTTTTCAGAAAAGTCTTAGCTCAATCAGATTAATGGTTAAAAAACTATAAAGATTTTGAATTGCAAGCGGAGTCTCAACGCTACTCGATGCACGTGCCTCCTCGGTTACGAACGTGTTGCAGCGGATGATATGAAGGTATTAATTAATCGTTAGGGTATTAACTGGAGTAAACCTATCTGAATAATAATACTTCTGCAGCTATTCAACAAAATAATCCATTCAGTGGTTCTTCACTTTATTTATAGTATATTTTAAAAGAGAACTACAAACGGTTCCTATTATTTGTTTTGGTATCCGACCCGACCTTCATATAGTCCGCTGCAACACGTTCGTAACCAAGGAGGCACGTGCATCGGGCAGCGTTAAGATTGCCGCTTGTAATTGCAAAAAAAAATTAAGAAATTTTTTTTTAATCAAAATATTTACGTATTTCTTCCTCGAATAGTTTCAGGAGACTCAGACAGGTAATCGGTGTTGCCATAGTCATTTAACGTCAAATCGATCCTATGAGGAGAACCTTAGCCTTTTAAAGGTATATTCTAATTCGTCAAATCTTACCGCTTCAAGGTTGACGAAAATAATGGAGAATTTCTCCATTGAATGTGATTCTACGCCTCATGATAAAATCGGAGATTTTAGTCTTTCCGAAAAACAGCTTTTTATCTTTACACGCTTAACATGGGATTCGGATAAAATGTTGGCTTTCATTCTTTAACTTAAATACAAACAGCTTGTTTCTGAATATTCAACAGCAATAATCAAATCATTTGAAGAAGATGTGTTGCCTTATCGTTTGGAATAACAGCTTCCATCAGGGATGACCTCATTAAAAACTACACAACCGAAATTGCTAAAACTTTGTTTGAGGCTCATAAACATTTGTTCTTGATCCGTGATGAAATGTATGAACGCCATCAAAAAAGTTTGAACAATGAGTTTCAAAAAAAGTGTTATCCAGTCCAGAAGAAAGTTCCACTTTGTAAGCCTCTCACTAGTTGCTCAACTGACGAGTATGTGGTTGAAATGTTAGGACCATATTCTGCGAATCCAAATGATGCAGAGATCTTCAAAACTCTCTTACAGGATCTGAACGATTTTTGCAACTTGTTGGAAGAAAACGATTATGTCGTTCTCAATCGCGGCTTCCGAGATGAGAGAACTGAGTTAGTCAAGAAAATTAAGGCATTAATGCCTGTCTTGAAAAAGAAACATAAGCAATTGACAACAAAAGAATCCAACGAGTCCTGTTATGTAACCAAAATTCGTTGGGCAGTTGAAGCTGTCAACGGAATACTGAAACAAAAATACCGACTTCTAGACCACCGATTGGACAACAAATTGCTTCCAAATATTGGGACCTACTTCCGAACTGCATCATTCTTGAATAATCAGTGCGGGAGAAGGCCACATTCTAATGCAGAATTTTCGAATGAAATCACAGGAAGAACGAAATTCAGAAGAGATGTTGAGAACACTTTGGCTATTGAGGCAGAAGAAAAAGGTTGGTTCAGAAAGAAACTTGTCTTTCAAAGTATCTCATCAGAAGACATCTTAGACTTTCCAGGACTGAGAGAGACTTGAAAATTCTATTCACAGGAACATATCAATTATCAGAGGCAGTGTCATGCTTAGTTGAAATGATTGATGAAGATGGTCAGATCAAATTGCAATACTTCCAGGGACAATCTAAAGTATTGAAATTACAAGTTCAATCTCGTCACATTTCGCGAGAAGTGTACAGATGCTTCGTGAAATATGAACCTAATAGTATCGGTAATTTTGGATTGTTAGAATATGCATGTGAATGTGCCAACGGAACTGGGACTCTTGGCTGCTTCTCACATATTGCAGCAATAGCATACTATCTGGCCCATGCAAAGTACCTGTCTAAGATTATGAAGCCAGCTGAAATTCTTAGCAAAATATTTCATCAGGATAGCCTTTCGCCTGTAGTTGAGGACGATATCGATGGAGATTGAGGAGGTCTAACAAGAATCCGGTTCGTGAGAGGTGAGGGGACTCACGATAATCAAGCATGCCGGTTTGTGAGAGGCAAGGAGACTCACGATGAACAAACACAAATAAGGGGGAAGAAACCGTACTGTGACCTCCGCGTGATGGGCCCTGGGAACTACAATTATTGTAGGCTAAATACAGGAATTCAGATCGACAGAAGGCACAGATCAGATTCGGAGCATGAAACCAAAAAAGATAGCTTATCCACGGACATGAAATGCTTATGAAAAGAGTTCAAAACATTGGGAAAACGATTCTCGAAAGAAGATTTAAGTAAGTATCTTTTCGCTTAATGTGGATGGTTCAATCTACTATAAAGGCGAGGGTACAATGTGCGAGTAGATTCCTGCACTCAAAGGAAAAACTTCAGTGCATTTTATGTACAGATTCTTGATGTCTTGGGCTCTAGCCTATTGACAGCCACAGGCTCTAACCAGTCGGCCAACTTTGTCTCAGATGAATCACTCATCACTCGATGCCATTCTCAAGCGCTATGTCCGACTCATTACGTCATAGACTCTAACTTATTGACGTGCCACAAGCTCTAACTTGTTGGAGAGCTTTATCTGAAGGATCTCGTTTTCAATTTTACATAAAAGCTTCTTTTGCTGTTTAATTAGGTACGTCATAGGCTCTCACCTATTGACAGCCACAGGCTCTAACCAGTCAACCAACTTTGTCTCCGACGAATCACTCGTCACTTGACGCTATTCTTAGGCGCTATGTCTGACTCACTACGTCATAGGCTCTAACCTACTGACGTACCATAGGCTCTTACTTGTTGGCGAGCTTTATCTAAAAGATCTCGCTTTCAATTTCACATTAAAGCTTCTTTTGCTTTTTAAGTAGGAAGCTTATACGGACTCAGAGACCGATCGTCGAAGACGTCATAGGCGTTCTTCTAGCAAACATTGAGATCGTCTACTTCTGTCACAGAGTCCTTCGTATACTCCACCAGGGTCTTCCCCTTCAAAGGATGATTTGATTAGTCCTGATCTTGAGAAACCACTTAGCAGTATTGCTCCAGCTTTGAAAAACTGTTCTTCTGCAGATCAAGCGTTACTTAAGGCCAATAAAGGTTTATCGGCCTCTGACCTTCAGAAAACAGTTTCGTGTGGACCAGATGGTAGAGTCGTGGAAGATCTAGGTTTGGGCTGTTTGGAAATTTTGGAATTAATTAGAAAAAAAGTAGCTCGACTCACCACAGCCGAGCGTAGACCGCTCGACTCGCCACTGCCGAGCGTGGACCACTCAAATCACCACTGCCGAGCGTGGACCGCTCGACTCACCACGGCCGAGCGTAGACTGTTCGAACCACTACTGCCGAGCGTGGACTGCTCGACTCGCCACTGCCAAGCAAAGCCCGCTCCACTCGCCACAACTGAGCGTGGACCGTGCTCAAAAGCGTCAATGCTCAAACCTAGATGTCTCGGAAACTAAGGCCCACTAGATCAAAAGAAAGAATACGTATCGAATGGATTTTGATTTACGTTCACCCTGTGAAGCTCCAGTCGAATCGACGTCCCGCATCTTGCGACCTCTCGCTGTTAATGTTGTATTTTGGGGGGCTTTTTATTTCACCTAGCACCTATATTTAAAAGGCTCCTCTTTAAAGAATGATTCAACATTCTACATTTTTCAAAATTATTTTCAATTCAAGTAGAATTTGAAAAGAGGCAAAATAAAAATCTTTCAAAGGTTATCTTATATACGGGTACCTAAACCACACCTACCCTTAAAAAGAGAAGGTGGTGGGGCTCTCGTTAGGATGCTCGTTAAAAGCTGTTTAGGACGGGTAGGTGTCGGATAATAATGCGACTGGTGGGGCTGTTTCTAACGACCATTGTAACCTTTTCACGTGACTTCAACCCGATCGGATTTGGTGCACGCAAATTACTCCGCGTCGACGAAGGTCTCTCGCGGAATATATGATTGTAATCGTTGTGATTTGCGATCTTTCTCTGTTATAATGATGCACATTGAAAAAAGGCAAGCTCCATTCGGAAATATTATGTTTGTGCAACTACATCCCATTCAAGGAGCGCTCTTTAAAGAGAGGGTCTATTTAACTTTTGACTCATTTAAATAGGAGGGGCCTTACTAATTAAAATTTTTTTAAAGTTTGGCGTCAACACATTGGAAGTGCTTTTAAATTTTGTTAAGTTTGAATAAAGTGGGGAGCGAAATGGAGGGGCTTATAAATCTAAGGAGGGGTATTATATACCAAATTTAAGTTTGAAGTGATGGGGCACATTTTAAGTGCGGATGGTTTTATTATCAATTTTGTTCGTTTTTGAGCGGTCGTTATGATTGCACTCAGAAGGGCTGTCAAATATGAGGGGGCCTATGGTTCTGAAATCTGGTTATATCTAAATTTTAAAAAGTGGATACCACATTTGCAATTATTTATAATTGTAAATTTTAAATTTAAATCGCCTTGAAAACGGAAGAGCTCGAGGGGCTTCCTGATTTAGAAAGCTTCTTTAGTCTTGAACTCAGGAATTGGCCTTTTAATTTTGGACGATAGGGGCGGGAAAGGGGTGAAAAGTGTCGGAAAATGGCTTGACGGTCATTCATGGACGGCGCCTTTGAAAGAGTTTTATAATCTTCGAAGCTATTTAATCGGAAATACGATTAAATTTTTTTGAGTTTGAATACGTTGAAGGATAAAATTGAAGAACTCATAATTCTTAGGGGGGTTGCTTAATAACAAATTTAAATATAATTTGAAGAGGCGGATTTTATATGACGATGGTTTTATTGTCAATTATGTTCGTTTCTAAGCTGGTTTTGTGACTACACTCAGAGGGGCTTTTGAATATGAGGGGCTCATGAACCGTAATCTGTTTACTTCTAAATTAAGAAAAAGTGAATCTTACATTTCCAATCATTTATAATTTGGAATTTCAAATTTGAATTAATTTAAAAAAGGAAGTCTCAAGGAGCTTCCTAATTTGTCAAGTTTCTTTGATCTCAAATTTAGAAATTATCTCTTTATTTTTTATCGTTAGGGGCGGGGGGGGAGGAGGCGTTAAAAATTTCAGAAAATCGTGTGACGTAATTTATGGATTACGCATATGGAAAAGTTTTATTATCTTCGAAGCTATTTAACCGAAAGTACGTTTAAATTTCTTTAAGTTGAAATACCTTGGAGGATGGAATAGAGGAACTCATAAATCTTAGGGGGGGGGGGGGGCTGCTTAATAATAAATTGAAATTTAATCTGAAGAGGCAGAATTAAACTGAGGATGGTTTTATCATCAATTTTTTTTCGTTTCTAAGATGGCGTTGTGACTACACTTAGAGGGGCTTTCAAATATGAGGGGCTTATGGATCCGCAATCCATTTACTTCTAAATTCAGAAAAAGCAGATCTTACATTCCTAATCATTTATAATTTTGAACTTTGAATTTGAATTACTTTTATATGGGAAGTGTCAAGGGGCTCCCTAATTTGTCAAGTTTCTTCAATCTTAAAGTTGGGAATTAGCTTTTTAATTTTGAACGTTAGGGGTTGGGGGATCGTTAAAAATTTCGGAAAATCGCGTGACGTAATTTATGGACGACGTCTGTGGAAAAGTTTCACAATCTTCAAAGCTATTCATTTGGAAGTACATTTAAATTTCTTCAAGATTGAATACGTTGGAAGATGATATTGAGGGGCTCATATATCTTAGGGGGGGCTGCTCAATTCCAAATTTAAATTTGGTCTGAAGAGGCGCATTTTAACTAACGATGGTTTTATTATTAATTTTGTTTTTTTTTGAAGCGGACGTTGTGACTACACACAGAAGGGCTTTCAAATAAGAGGGGGCTTATTTCGGAAGCTGTTTACTCCCAAATTCAAAATAGCGTATCTCACATTTCTAATTATTGCTAATTGTGAATCTTGAATTTAAATAACTTTTACAGAAGTATGGTCAAGGGGCTTCCTAATTTGGCCAGTTTTTAAATCTTAAATCTAGGAATTGGCGAGAGAATTGGCTTTTTACATTTTAACGTTAGAGTCAGGGAAAGGGTTGAAAAATGTTGGAAAATCGCGTGGCGTGATTTATGGACGACGGCTTTGAAAGAGTTTTATAATATTCGGATATATTTAACCGGAAGTGCTTTCAAATTTCGTGAAGCTTGGATACGGTGTATGATGAAATGATGAAACGCAGAGGCTCTTAAATCCGAAGGCTTTGAAACAAGAGTGGGCTTGTGGATCCGGAATCTGTTTTCTTCTAAATTTAAAATAGCGTATCTCACATTTATATATCTTCTAACTGTAAAATTTAAATTTAAATCGTTTTAAAAAGGAGGGGTTGGTCAGGCTTCCTAATTTGGAAAGTTTTTTTAGTCTTAAACTTTGAAATTGGCTCTTTAACTTTGGACGCTTTCTAAAATACGTATAACTTATAGGTTAGGTACATTATGTGGAAGAGAAAAGAGTCTCAATTCGTACAAAGGCGAGTGAGAAAAGCACCAAAGCAATAGTGCGAGGGGAGGAAGGGCTAGTCGGACAGGCATTCATTTTCGAGAAATAACGAACCGTTAATTACCGATCGCGCTCGATTATTCCCTCACGGACGTGATTCCACCAAGATCAGAAGTGCCATTAACGACGCGCACCAGGAAAGAAAGAGCGGCAAACTGGCCTAACGAAGGGGGATTCCCCGGATTCTTGGATCTTAGACTCACCGAGAGAGAAGCACGAGAACTTGCTAAGCCAAAACGCTTCTGGCATTCGCTGGCTCGATCCTCTTTAAAAGCCCGCTCTTCTTCCAGACCGACTTTAACGAAACTAAATCAATCCTTCTAATCAAATTAGCCCTCCGATGCTCAAAGATGCCACGAATGAGGATAACGAAGGGCGAAGAATTTAACAGTTGAGGGGCCAGATTCTCTAACCATCTATACATTTTTCTCTCTGAGCGGCGTTGACCCCTGGACACTTTTCAAACATGTTTCTATATTTTTTCCTTAAAGATCGAAATGAAATCTACTTTATTGCTGAAATTTTTTGTGTACTAAAAAACAACACCCAGAAAGTTCACAACTCAAAAATAGACATCGAAATTACCGACTTTTACGGCTCATTAGAGACAAATGTACAATAAATGTACAACAAAAAAAGAGGTAGAAAAGGAAAGAGTCAACCAAACCAACCTCTTACTCTTTTTTTTCTCCGTATTTTTTATGCTACTGGGGACCAACATGCTTCGAAGTCAATTTAGACTTCCTCATCAGGGGTAATTTATAAGCAAACAACAGATACCAATAGTATAAACATTATTAGATTATAAAACCATACCTACCTGAAATTAAAACAGAGATAATTGATAGCAATTACTGTTTTAATTCATATTTCATGTATTAATTGATAATGATTCTCACATAGGCAAACATTCTGAATAAAAACAATAGTCAATTATTTCATTCTTTAATTAAAAATTAATTTGCGCATAGACAAAATTCTAACCAAACCTACAGCCAATGTATCCAGTTGATGATTCTATCCCAAATTTTGTTGTATCTCGAAAGATCTCTTTTTAAATTAATAGCTTTGTTAATTTTTCTCTTTATAAATAGAATTTCCATGAACTCTCTGTTTTTTTATTTCTCTCATGAAACAAAATTTTAACATCATCCCAATTAAGGTCATGACCTTTTTGTTGTAATGCTCAACCTCAACATATCAGTCGACGCAAAAGTGTGCGAATCATGTAGAAAGGAAATGGTTGCTTTTTCTCTAATGTCTCCTTTGTATGACAAAGTTGATTTACTGGTTGATACTGGAGGAGCCTCGACTAACAACGGCAATGCGTCTCCTATTATTCAGATAGATACATTACCAGAAGTTCATGGTAACAAATTATGTTTATTCGACGATCATATAAATGACCAAAATTTTCCTTCTCCTTCAACGTCAAAGTTTGAAAAAGCGAAAAAAGAATGTGAAAACGAACAGCATACATTAGCAATGGAGGTTCTTGATCAAATTAAAGAAAAATTTAAAAACTTTTCCAGCAACTGAGAAAAATTCTGACTTTTAACGCTGGCGCCGAAGTCTTGGGGTCGAAGGAGATTGGCAAAAGAATGTAAAGCTTCTGAATGGCAGACTAGAAAAGCGAAGCACTTGGTTGCTGAAAGTGGTATTTCAACTTTGACAAATCCTAAAAGAGGTAGAAATTTAGCCTCTAAAACTGAAACTTCGGTTGAAGAATTCTATACTGATGATGAAAATAGCCGTATGATGGCTGGCATAAAGGATTTCGTTTCGAATAAGAAAGATGATGGGTCTCGCAAACGTATTCAAAAAAGATTAAATCTATGTAATCTTTCCGAATTATATTCATCTTATAAATGTCAGTACCCTGAAATTCAAATCAGCTTATCGAAATTCTCGCAGCTTAGACCACGCAATTACGCACTTGCTGGAGCCAGTGGCACACTGTTTGCGTGTGTGTTCACCACGAAAATGTGAACATGATGCTAAATGGTGTGAAGATACAAGAGCTAACTCGCGGGACTGCTTGCCCTATTGTAACGTATCATGATGCTTTTAAGAAGATCGTATGTAGAAATCTTACTTCAGAATGCTTTCTTGACGAATGCACAAAATGTCTCAGTACAGATGCTCTGAAAAACTTCTTAGAATCAGTTCTTGCAGATCAGTATATTGAGAGAACAGAATACCAATGTTGACAACAAACTGATAGAAGTATCTTACGTACTGAAATCACGGATGCAGAAGATTTTGCTGAAGAACTTTGCCAGCACCTGTCTGAAATAAAATCTCATTCCTTCACAGCCAAGGAGCAATCGTCTTTTCTTAAACATCTTAAGAATAACTTAAAAGAAGTAAAATTTTTTGTTCTATGCGATTTTGCTGAAAACTACGCATTTGTAGCCCAAAATACAGCACAAGCTTTTCACTGAAACAACGATCAGGTTACTATCTTCATGAATGTTATTTATTACAAAGAGAACAATAAGCTGAAATATCGAAGTGTAGCTATTCTATCAGAGAATCTGAATCATGATACGATTGGTGTTTATGAATTTCAAAAAATAATTACAGACTACTTGAATGATGAATTTCATTCATCTGCTAAACCATAAAACAGACTTCAGCATTCTAGCTGAGTGGCACTTTCACGCAACTGCGCATGGTAAAGGACCACGTGATGGTATCGGTGGTAATTTGAAAAGACTTGCTGCACG
>JAUMHM010000003.1:4775492-4795500 GCA_032362435.1 Melikaiella ostensackeni | reverse complement strand
TATTTTATAAATATATATTATTTTTATATTTTTTTTTTTTTTATATATATATATATATATATATATATATATTACATATTATGTAATATTTTTTCATTCTATTATCTCAATATCCTGGTTTAATCTTTTTCTTCTTCTTCTTTCTCTGTTGACTACTTTCCAAGCCGCTTTTTCCGTCTTAACCTTCGGCGCCTCTTCCTTAAACCTTTTATTTTTTCCTCTTTCATTTATCACACATCTCAGTATTTTTCTTCTTTTCCTTCCTATATTTTTCTACAGTACTTTTCCATTTTTTCTATTTTCTTAATTTCTTTTTTACTTCCTTCTTCTTCTCTTTACATTCCTCATCCCATCCAATTCTAACCCCTCTTTCGCTACCCTTTTTTCGCTGTCCCCTCTAATACTCTTTTTATTTCTTCTATCATTATTTCCATCTCTTCCTTCACATTTCCCTCTTCCATTTTTACATTCTTAACCTTTTCCATATTATATATATATATAAAACATACTATATAATATTTTTTCATCCCATTATCTGAATATCCGGGCTTAGGCTTTTCCTTCTTTTTGTTTTTCTATTGACTACTTTCCAAACAGCTTCTTCCATCCTAACCTTCTGCGCCTCTTCTTCAAACCTTTTATTTTTTTCCCTTTTACTTATTACATATCTCAGTATATTTTTTTTCTACTCCCCCATATTTTTTACACTACTTTTCCCCCTTCTCCGAATTCTTAATTTCTTCCTCACTTCCTTCTTCTCTTTACATTCCTCATTCCATCAAATTCTAACCACTTCTTCACTGCCTTCTTTTTCGCTGTGCCCTCTAATACCTTTTTTTATTTCTTCTATCATTATTTCCATCTCTTTATTTACATTCCTTTCTCCCATTTTTATATTATTGACCCTTTTCAGAAATTTTTCTTTTCTTTCTATTGACCAATCCTCTATTCCTATTCTTTCTACATTTACTTCCTTTTATCCTTATTTTGATTACTATTTTAACCCTCTAATGACACTATTATGGGGGAGTGATCAGAATCTATATAATCTCCTGTCTCTAGTTTCTCGACCTCCTTTCTTACCTTGTCGTCCACGATTACAATTGATTATCGTTCCTTTTTCTCCTCCTGAGCGTGTATATTCCCCTTTCTCACCGTCCTCTATATTCTTGTTTAAGTCAAACTATCCCACCTACTCCAAGATCTTCAACAATTTCTTACCTTCCCCATTCAGTATCTTGTCTTTAAATTTTCTTCTTCTCTCTCCTTCACATTTCCTTCCCCATCTATCTCTTAATTTGAGCATTAAGATCTTCTCCTATTATAAGCTTAATTCCTTCTTTATTTTCTTCCATCAGTTCTTTTATCTCCTCAGATTTCTCCTGCATATCTCCGTTTATATATACCTTACTATCTTCCATATCTCTTCTTCTGTCTTTACCTTCTCTACTATTCATCCTTCTTTTTCTTCTTTCATGTCCCTCCTTTCCTTCCCTGTTGTATATTCCTTTCTTATTCTCACCACCATTCCTTCCTTATTCCCATCACCATTCCTGCCCCTGCTCTGCCTTTTTTATTCTTTCTCTTCGCATTTTGAATCTGTCATCTGTAACCTCTTGGTGACCTTCCCCTTACTCTTTCCCGTCCTTTTTCACCTAGCCACGTCTCCATCATTACTGCCACCTTCCATTGTTCTAGATTTCTTATAAATTTCCTATCCTTTCTTTTCAAGCCTGCTACATTTTAGTACCATATCCTCCATTCTTTTCTTCTTTTATTTTTCGTCTCTTTTTGTTTCCTAATACTCCTTCTTTTCCTCTCTTTCGTTCCTTTCTCTTCTAGTCTCCCTTCACCTCATTTTTACTTACTCCTCCCTTTCTTCGTCCCCATCTCACCATATACCTTGTGTCTCTATTGTCTTATACTGCATGCTCTCATTCTCTTCCTTCTTTCCTCTTTCGCTATTTTCCTTACCTTATACTGCATATTCCTTTCTTCCCATGTCAAATAATCCTCCATTTTTTGTTGCTTCCTTACGTCCTAAAATAATAGCTAGGAACAAAAATAATAATTTCTAATCCTACGAAAATGAAAAAATGTGAAAGATCGTACAGTTCTACACTTGAATCATTTTTATATTCAGAGCTTAATTTTAATGGACTTTCATGGTACAATTATAATTTATAAACTACCTAAAATGATGGATCGGTATTTTGTCTGACGTATTCTCACCTGTAATTGAAAAAGTCGAACTCATATCAACTAAGTTTGACGCGTACGAATTATCTTTTCCGAAGATTAATTAATAAACGATCCAGTCTCGATGTCAGTCATATGTTAATTCGAGTGACAGCCACGCCATGCTAATCGACGTCAAAGAAAGGTAAAAAGAAGAGAAGGCAAGAGGCAAAAGGTGACTCCTCTCTAAAAGCTTGAAATATTAATAAAATACTCTTCCCATTCTGGTTTAAAATTTCGGACGCTTCTGGATAAAGTCCTGGAATCCTGCCAACCGAGGCTCGACTCAAATCCTCGAGTGATTCAATAAACGTCACTCTTACCGCCAGACTGACACTGCTTTCCATTCGCGGTTCAACTTATTAGATCCAAAGATCATTTTTGCATCGACATCTTCATAATTAATTAAAAAGATAATTAATTTTGCATTTTCATTAGATTTTTTCTGACGATACCCTGTACATAGCCTTCATATTCACACACACTCATCCCACAACACCGCTCCGACAGGGGTCGCTGATCAATCTTTCTAGCAATCACCCCAGGTGAAGAGCTTGACAAAGCCATTATACTAATCCACTGAAAATCTCTTCACGCGCGTCCATGTGTATCCATAATTTTTTCGTTTCAGGCATCACTCTTCTTCTTATAAACAATTGTTCTCTATACATCCTCATCCTTAAGTACATCTTTTGCTTCCGTTACATCCATACATCGCTTCATGCACGCTCTTGTGTTTCTACGACTTCTAATTTTTTTTTATTTCAGATTCTCATTCACACATTTCAATCACTTTTTCTTCGGTCTACCTCTGGGTACGCTACCACTCACTTTACCTGAATACAATTGATTCGTCGAACGTTCTTTATTCATTCTCTCAACTTGACCAAACTATCTCAGTAGATGAGAATTCTACTGATACTTTCAGTTAATTTATTTTGAATTGGAGAAAGAAAATCCATCGCAACTAAAATTAAATTGAATTGAGGATGATCAGAATTCAAATAATTTGAAAATGAATTAATATAGAAATATATTAATTACAAAAAGTTAATATGATAATTTAAAATTATATAAATATTAATTAATAAATATTCTAATAAAGTGGGTAGGGGTATGTTATATAATCTTTATGTTTTATTCAAAAAATTTAATTTGAAATAATTTTTATATCAATTGAAATCTATTTAAATATTATTATTTTAATTAAAATAACCGTGAGGTATATTTTAAAATTAAAACCTTGACCTGAATTCTTAGACAAGATAGAATTTTTATATTCATATAACCACTAAATTTCAAATCAATATATAAATAAATTATTCATAATAATACATCAAAATTGTATGTAAAATAAACTGTACATTTAGAATTCATATCATTAAAAATTTTAATGTATCAAAAATTTTCAAAAATTTTGTTTTTAACAGTAAAAGCGATAAAGAAAAATGCTTTTTAATCATTTATGTTTTGAAATTTAACTTCAAATTAAAATTTTATTGATTTCATATTATAAGTTAATAACATTAAATCAATAACATCAAATTAATTGTTTCATTAATCATTCAAGTAATTATTTACGTGATTTAAATAATTTAAATATATATTTCATATAAATATGTAATAAATATGTAAATATGTAAAAGTTTAATTAAATATGAATTATATTTAAGATTTTGAATTTGCAATTTAAAGTTTTCATAAACTATTAAACTAAATTTTAATAAGATAATTATTTTATCAAAATATTATTTTGAATGTTCATAATGAATTATCATATAATAATGAGTTAATAGAAAATTTATATTTCTATATTATGCTTTCAAAAAATGAACGTTTATCAAGTTCACTAACTTAATTAATATAAAATTCTATTTCATGTATTAAAAATAATTGGATTTATAGAATAAAATTTAAACAGTTAAAGTCTTTCAATAAACATGAAAGGAAATGCCATCGGTTCTATTCCAATTCATGTTAATATAATTATAATATTAATGTAATTAATGTATATAATAAATAAATTATTAAAAATAATGTTAAATAATAAAATTTTAATAAATTAAATTGATATTCATTCCATTAGTATACAAATTTAATTTAATCATTATTAATATTTCTCATATTTTTATATTAAAAAATCAAATTACATTAAATTTATTGTTTTTTTAAATAACTATTATTAATAATATATTCACCAATTAAGTTTCATATAAATTATAAACATATGAATAAAAATTTATTTCTTTGAACATTTTTACGTTTTTCAGTTTATAATAATATTTTATTTTATTCCTTTAAAAATTTTATATATTATTTATAGATTTGTATTTTTCTTAATTTATTTTTATTAACTATTTGAATTATAAGATTAATATTTATATCTTTAGTTAAAGTTAATTTTATAAAATTATATGTTTTTAATTTAATTTTTATATTAATTATATTAATTTTAACTTTTAGGTCAATGAGTTCTCACATATATATATATATATATATTGACATTAGAATAATTTCAACATTATTTTTAATTATTCGGTGAGGCAATCAATTTAAGCAAATTGAAGCAAGAATTTATATAAATATATACTTGAACCAGGAAAAAGGTTTCCAATGCCTGTCTGCCCTGACAAAAAGGGTCATCTTTATACCGTCATAAAAGCTCATCCTCATTTATGTTTGAACAATTTAATAAATTTATTATACAATAGCCGTATTAAATGAATCCATTTTTTTCCATTTGTTGATACTATTACACTCGTTTGGTGAAAATTCTGAAAATGTTGCCCGTTTTTCCGTTTTTCTTATAATTTAGGTGAGCCTTATAGAAATTACAATATTAACCTTTTTGAAACAAATTTCAGATGGCTATAGTTGTGAAGACCCACAAATTGTGATCTTTTTACTTTTAAATAGTCATTTTCAAAATTAAGCAAGAAATTCATTCCAAATTTAAGTCCAGATTATCTGGTCCTTTTTTATTGGCCCGTAGCCAATGCCCTGCTTAATACCAAACCAATCGATCAGTTATCCATTTACTCTTACACTCGCTTTACTATCATTATGTATCGTTTTTATTGCTTTTAGGAGCCAACCATTTACGCCATACTCTTTCGGGACTTCCCGAAGTTTAGATCTATTGACCTTATCGAAGACTTTTTCCAGATCAACAAATACACAAAAAACTCTTTTGTTTGCTCTCAAACTTATTTCTATGATCTGCCTCACACTAAATATCTGATACGCACATGATCTTCCTGGCATAAATCCACATTAGACTTCCCAGATTCTTTCCTTAGTTATTCCCATTGTTTCCAAATCAAAAATCCAATTTAAATATTTTCAATCTTTCTATATTTTTCACATTCAAAATTTTGCACCTATTTTTTATGTATCTAAATGATTGAAGAATTAAAACGATACAAACCGTGTAGAAAAATGGAGTGGACCCCCTTACAGTGGAGAAAAAAGTAACTTTTTTGGGCAAGAAATGACCGGTAGTACAATTCTTAAGGGACTTTTTTCTTGAATGACCGTATGTCTTCCAGATGTAACAGTGACTGCGCATTGAGCTGCACATATTTCACTCCGGCTAAACCAAAATTTGTTATTTAACAACTAAGTTTTAACTTTTTTTGTCTAACTTTTCAGTAATACCATTTCTTTGAGACTTTAAAATTCATCAAAAAGGTCATAAATCAATGTAATAATTAACTAAAAATAACATACAGTTTGTTATGGTAAGAAAAAAAAATTGTTCAGAATGTTATAAGCAAACTAATGTACAAAAGTATATTTTTCATGATTCGCAATTGATTCTCTTTACAAAATAAACTCGAAATGTCATGCTAAAGACTTCTTCCTGTCATATTTTGTCTTAATGAAAAAAATTATTCATTAAACAAACAATTTTCATAAACAAATGCACAATTCGACCATCTTTTCATAAAAACGTTTCATTTTTTTTGCGCGATCAACTCGAAATGTCTTGTCAAAGATTTCTTGTTGTTATATTTTACATAATAGCAAAACTTGTTAATTATGTGAACCATTTTTCTGAACAAATGCAAATTTTCACAAAATTTCAAGAATAGGCTTAATTTTTCTGCGGAATGAACTACAAATGTCTTGCTCAAGACTCCTCGTTGTCGTATTTTGCAGAGTCACAAAAACTGTTATTTATATAAACAATTTTAATAATCAAAATGCAAATTTTTATCTTATTTTCATAAAAAGGCTTGATTTTTCTACGAAATGAACTCGAAATGTTTTGCAAAAGACTTCTTGCTATCATATTTTGCCATAATAACAAGAACTGTTAATTATATGCACAATTTTTTTAAGCAAATACACACTGTGACCATTTTTTCATAAATAGGCTTCATTTCTTTTGCGAAATTAACTCGAAATGTCTTGCCAAAGACTTCTTGTTGTCATATTTTACATAATAACAAAACCTGTTAATTAAACCATTTTTATAAACAAATCCACATTTTCACAAAATTGTAAGAATAGGCTTTACTTTTTTGCGTAATGAACTACAAATGTCTTGCTAAAGACTCCTCGTTGTCATATTTTGCTGAGTGACAAAAACTCTTAATTATATAAATAATTTTTAAAAGCAAAATGCACATTTTTACCGTATTTTCATGAATAGGCTTGATTTTTTTTGCGAAATTAACTTGAAATGTTTTGCAAAACTCTTCTGGCTATCAAATTTTGTCATAATGATAAGAACTGTTAATCATGTAAACAATTTTTATAAACAAATGCACACTTTGTCCATTTTTTCATGAATAGGCTTCTTTTTTGTTTGCGAAATCAACTCGAAATGTCTTGCTAAGGAATCATTGGTGTTATATTTTTCATAGTGACAAAAACTGTTAATTACACAAACAATTTTTCAGATAAATACATATTTTGACCCTTCTTTCATGAATAGACTTAATTTTCGTTTTAAGGCTTAATAGCTTCTATCGATTTCAAATATACGACAGCAAGGAGCCTTTGGCAAGACATTTCGAGTTGATTCCGCAAAAATAAATGAAGCCTGTTCATAAAATAATATTCAAAATGTGAATTTGTTTATGAAAATTGTTTAAATACCTAACAGTTTTCGTCACTATGAAAAATATGACAGCAGCGAGCCTTTGATCAGACATTTCTAGAAGATTCCGAAAAAAAATGAAGCCTCTTCATGAAAAAATTGTCGAAGTGTGCCTTTCTTTTTAAAAAATATTTATAAAATTGACAGTTATTGTTATTGTGAAAAATATGGCATTAAGGAGTCTTAAGTCAGGCGGCTATTATTAAGTAATTTTAGGCGCATATTAATATATGTCATATTTCATACAAAAGCTATGGATTTAGAATGGTTAATCATTGCGAATCACGTAAAAATGAATTTTTTTCGTTAGTTGCTTATAACATTATTAACAATTTTTTTTCTCACTCTAACCCGCTTGAGATTATTTTTGATCAGTTACTACATTAATTGATGACCTATTTTAATAAATTTGAAACTCTTAAAAGAAATGGTATCACTAAAAAGTTAGACAAAAATGTTTAAACATTGTTAATAATTGACAAATTTTGGTTTAGTCGGAGTAAAATATCCGCAGTCACTCCTTATACCTGGAAGACATACGGTCATTTATAAAAAAATAATCATTAAATCTGTCAAGAATTGTAGTAACGGTCGATTTTTGTCCCAGAAAGTTGCTTTTTTCGCCATTGTACCTCGTAGAGAGCCCTCATGGATTGCGTTCAGGCCGTGAGGGGCCCATGAGGGCAATCCAGACGTGAACTTCCATGGAAATTACATGCTAATTCATAAGGATCCAACAGGGCCTTCACTCATGATTGACCTTATGGTTGCCCTCGAGGAGCCCTCGTGGGCCCCTCGCAGTGGTCTTTACAGTAGATTTTTAATTTATAAAAATAAGTTTAATAATTGTCTTCTCATGATTCTAAAGCATATTTTAATAATTTAATAGGTAATGTTATTATGTATGAAAAATTTTAATACATTAGAAAATAAAAATATTAGCTCCTGACCGGGGCTTGACCTCATGATCAGTATCTTATCAGACTTGAATTTTTCGTTTTGACCAACTTACCACATTGCTTATAACTTTCGTCAGACAGACACTTCGCACGCGCATCAAAATTTGTTGAAATTATCTTTTTTTTCAATAACTGCACATTTGAATGAGATATTGGTACTATTTGACGCAAAGGACAATCTATTACAATAAAAAAATCGTTTGATGTTTGTAGACTGAGGCACGAGGGCAAGAAGCAGGGCCCCCGTTCGGGGGCCCTCGTGCAATATTTAAGATTTCAAAGTTCAGCTTCCAAAAAAGTGTCATCAAGTTTTCAACAGAAATAAATTTTTTCCAAACCGGAACTAATCAAACATCAAAATTTGTAGTGACAAAAAATTATTTAACCTTTGGACTTGGAAATTTTATCCGATCGACCGTGAGGACAAAAGCACAGAGCCCCCCGTGGGGTGCCCTCATGGGGTTTCCCATATGGATGGTCCACATGGGCCCTTGATGGAGGCCAGAATTTATTTCAAAGAGTGCTAAACAAGGCTTTTTCGATACGGAAAATGAAAGTCAATGTAAATTCAATAAAATTCAATTACGTATAACAAACTAAATTTCATTTGTAAAAATTTAATTTTAATTGCTAGAATCTGTTTTAGTTTAAAATTCTAGAATTCAAGGGTGGTAGTGCAGACCTAGGTAATCAACATTTTTATAAAAATGAGTTTATTGCGTAAAAAATTCTGAAAAAATCAAATACGCTTTATGCTAAAAGGATTTGTTCGAATTCAAATTTTTCAATATAGTAGTAAACAAAATTTTAATTTAAATTTTAATTCAAATTTGAGTTAAGATTTTAGCTTAATATTTTAGCGCAGTAAAAATTTGTTTGTCTCCCTTGAGCTTCGATATTTTTTGATATAATTAACGTTACCCGTGTAAAAAAATGAGTGGGCCTCCGTAGGGGCCCTACACGGATTGCCCTCAGGCCATGAGAGGCCCATGAGGGCAATCCAGGAGTGACCTCTCATGGAAACGACATGCTAATCCATGAGGATTCAACATGAGCTTCACCCATGGTTGCCTTCAAGGGGCCCTCGTAGGCCCCACGCAGTTGTCCCAAAGGTAAATTTTTAATCTTTAAGAACACCTTTATTGATTGCCTCATCATTTTCAAGCATATTTTAATAAATAGATATGTATTCTTAATATGTATAAAAATTTTAAAAATAAAAATAAGAATATTAGTGCCTCGACCGGGGCTTGAACTCATGACCAGCATCTTATCAGACTTGCATTTTTTCTTTTGACCAACTTACCACAATGCTTATAACTTTTTTTATGCATACACTCTGCACGAGCGTCAAAATTAGCTCCAATAATCTTTAATTTTAATAACTGCTCATTTGGATGATATATTATTACTATTTGACACAAAAGACAATTTAATACACAAAAAATCGTTTCATTTTTTTAAAGTGAGGCATGAGGGCAAGAAGCAGGGTTCTCTGTGGGGGCCCTCGTGCAAAATTTAAGATTTCGAAGTTCAGCTTCCAAAAAAGTGTCATCGAATTTTTAACAAAAATGCAGTTTTTCTAAGCCGGAACTAATCAAACATCAAAACTTGTAGTCAAAAAATTATTACACCTCTAGACTCAGAAATTTTAGCCGATCGACCGTGAGGGCAAACGATCAGGGCCCCCTGCGGGGGCCCTCGTGGCTTTGCCCTATGGATTGTCCACATGCTCAAAATTCAAAAGAGGGCTAAAAGGGGCTTTTTCCATACGGACCATTGAAAAAACATTTCTCTTGTAGGAATGTTTTTATTCTTGTAAAAAATTGAAAATTCCATTTCTAATTGCTACCAAAAGTCGATGTTTAAAACCTGGAAAATTGTGAACTCAAAATTCTTGAACGATCTATTCAGAATTGAAACTGGATAACTTTTTCTGATCAACCTTTCTTGACGTCAATTCAGCACCACTTCAGCTCAGGACTGTACTTTTTTTATCTTTAAATTGTGATTTTTATTTAACAGCATGTTTTTTTGCTCTCCTGAAAAATTCTGATTTTGTTAGTTAAGGCACCCTTTAATTGTAATTTATTTTCTAGAGCTGAGTTATGTTTTTTGGAATTTAATATAAATTGTTGGTATTCAATTTAATTAAAAATGATACAGTTCATTTTGAATTTTTACAATTATTTAGAAACTTAGTTCAATTCGCTTAACTTTACTAGAAGTGACTTAAATCCACTTAATTTGTAGAATTCAATTTTGAATAATAAAATTGCATTCCATTTGTTCAAACTGAATTTTAATTTCTTGAAATTTAATTTGAATTCTCGAAATTGCATTTCAATTGCTAGAATTCAATTCAAAATGCTAAGATTGTATTTTATTTTCAAGAATAAATTTTGTTTGGAATTTATTTTGATGATTCATGCAATCCAATTGAAAGTGCTAAAGTGCACTTCGAATTGTTAAAATTAATTTGGACTTCAGTTCAAATCGCTTAGCATTACCAGGAGTGGCTAAAATTTACCTAATTTGTAGAATACCATTGAAAATGCAAGAATTGTATTTCATTTGCTAGAATTAAATGTCTTCAAATCCATTAAAATCTCTACAACTGCATTTGCATTAAAAAGTCTAAATTTCAATTGGTAGAATTCAATTTGAAATTCCAGGCTTATATTTTGATTTGAATTGTTAGATTTCAATTCGAATTGTAACAACTCAGGTGGAATCTAGTTCAATGTACATAAAATCAGCTAACTTTACTAGAACTTGATTTCAAATTACCGTGATTTAGTTTGAATTTAGTAAAATGCAATTTGATTTGACTGGGAGTGGCTTTTTTCTGGAAGGTAGGCTAAAATTGAATCAACTGAACTATAATTTACTGGCGTTAAAATTGAATAGCTACAATTTAGTTTTTAATTTTATAATTCAATTTGAAATGTTGAGGTTCTATTTTATTTTCTATAATTGAATTTTTATTTTTTAAATTTAATTTGGATTGCAATGCTAGAATATGTAGTAAGTAAATTAAATTTCAAATTCTAGAATTCAGTTTCATATACCAGAATTGAATCTTAATTGCTAGAATTTTATTTTAATTGCTGGAATTTAATACTTATATCTGTGATAGTATGGACTTTGTTTTGCTAGAATTGATTTTTCATATTTTTGTATTTTTCTTGTATAATTATTAACAAAACTGAATTTTAATTGATCGTATTCAATTTAAAATTTCAGAATTGAATTTGAAGTGGTAAAATTGTAATCCATTTACTAGAAATGAATTTTCATAATTGAATTACTATTGCTTGAGATCAATCTGAATTGCTACAATTTAATTGGAAGTTTTCAATATGTACTCAAATTTGCTATTATTTTTTTTAAATCAAAAAATGAGAAACTCTAAGAGTAGTCAAATCCTGATCCGCAAAAAATAATAATACTCAAATAAATCACTATTTTTACCAGTAACAAAAAGATATATTATCCACTTTGAAATTTAATAACTACAATTAAATTTTTAATTTTATAATTTGATTGGCAATAATTAAATATGTAGCAAGTGAATTAAATTTCAAATTGTAGAATTCAGTTTGATATACCAGAATTGAATCTGAGTTGCTAGAATTGTATATTGTTTGCTAGAATTTAATCATCATATCTGTTGTAGTACGGACTTCGTTTTGCTAGAACTGATTTTTTATACGTTTGTACTATTTTCTTATTTTCTATAATTATTAAAGGAACTAAATTTTAATTTATAGAATTCAGTTTGAAACAGAATCAAACTTGATTCGGTAAAATTGTAATCTATTTACTGCAATTGAATTTTCAGAATTGGAATACAATTGCTTGAGATCAATCTAAATTGCTATAATTTAACTGGAAGTTTGTTCAATATTTACTTAAATTTACTACAATTTTTTACAATAATAAATGAGCAACTCTAATATTAGTTGAATTCTGAACTGCAGAAAACAATAAAACTCAAATAAATCACTATTTTCATCAGTAACAAAAAAATATATTCTCCTAGTTGAAATTAAATAGCTACAATTCAATTTTTAATTTTATAATTCGATTCGAAGTGCTAAGATTGTATTTTATTTTCTATAACTGAATTTTGATTTTTCGAATTCAATTCGAATTGCAATGATTGAATATGTAGTAAGCGAATTAAATTTATAATTTTAGATTTCAGTTTGATATACCAAAATTAAATCTGAATTATAGAATTGTATTTAATTTGCTAGAATTTAATCATGATATCTGTTGTAGGATGGACTTTGTTTTGCTAGAACTAATTTTTTATGTTTTTGTATTATTTTCTTATTTTTTATATTTAAAAAACTTCATTCTAATTGATAGAATTTAATTTAAAATTTCGGAATGGAATTTGAGATGGTAAAATTGGAATTCCGTTCACTACAATTGATTTTTCAGAACTGATTTACAATTGCTTGAGATCAATCTAAATTGCTACAATTCAATTGGAAGTTGGTTGAATATTTATTTAAATTTACTGCAGTCTTCTACAATCAGAAATTAGTCGAGTTCTAATCTGAAAAAAAACAATAATACTCATATAAATCACTATTTTTACCAGTGACAAAAAGATATATTTCCACATTGAAATTGAATAGCTACAAGTTAGTTTTTAATTTTATGATTCAATTCTAAATGTTGAGGTTCTATTTTATTTTCTATAATTGAATTTTGATTTTTCGGAATTAATTTCAATTGCAATGCTAGAATATGTAGTAAGTGAATTGAATTTCAAATTGTAGAATTTAGTTTGATATACCAGAATTGAATCTGAATTGCTAGAATTGTATTTTAATTGCTGGAATTTTATACTTGTATCTGTTACAGTATGGACTTTGTTTTGCTAGAATTGATTTTTCATTTTTTTTTCTACATTTATTAACAAAACTAAATTTTAATTGATTGTATTCCATTGGAAACTTCAGAATTGAATTTGAAGTGGTAAAATTGTAATCCATTTACTAGAAATGAATTTTCGGAATTGAATTACAATTGCTCGAGATCAATCTGAATTGCTACAATTCAATTGAAAGTTTGTTCAATTTCAAATTTACTACAATTTTTTTACAATCAAAAAATGAGAAACTCTAATAGTAGTTGAATATTGATCTGCAAAGAATAATAATACTTACGTAAATCACTATTTTTATCAGTAAATATGTAATGAATATGTGATGAGTGAATTGAACTTCAAATTGTAGAATTCAGTTTGATATACCAGAATTGAATCTGAGTTGCTTGAATTGTATATTGTTTGCTAGAATTTAATCATGATATCTGTTGTAGTACGGACTTCGTTTTGCTAGAACTGATTCCTTATATGTTTGTACTATTTTCTTATTTTCTATAATTATTAAAGAAACTCAACTTGAATTGATAGAATTCAATTTAAAATTTCAGAAATGAACTTGAGTTGGTAAAATTGTAATCTATTTACTACAATTGAATTTTCAGAATTGAAGTACAATTGCTTGAGATCAATCTGAGTTGCTACAATTCAGTGGAAGTTAGTTCAATATTTACTTAAATTTCCTACAATTTTTTAAAATCAGAAATGAAGGACTCTAATATTAGTTAATTCCTGATCTGAAAGAAATAATAATACTCATATAAATCACTGTTTCACTAGTGACAACAAAATATATTTTGCACATTGAAATTTAATAAATATAATTCAATTTTGAATTTCATAATTCGATTTGAAGTGCTAGAATTGTATTTTATTTTCTAGAATTGAATTTCAATTTTTCAAATTTAATTTGAATTACAATAATTGAATATGTAGTGAGTGAATTTAACTTTAAATTGTAGAATTCAGTTTGACGTAACAGAATTGAATCTAAATTGCTAGAATTGCATTTTATTTGCTAGAATTTGATTATGATATCTGTTATAGTATGGTCTTTGCTATTCCTGAACTGACTTTTTACATTTTTGTATTATTTTCTTATTTTCTATAGTTATTAAAGAAACTCAATTTTAATTGATAGAATTCAATTTAAAATTTCAGAATTAAACTTGATTTGGTAAAATTGTAATCTATTTACTACAATTGAATTTTCAGAATTGAAGTACAATTGCTTGAGATCAATCTGAATTGCTACAATTCAATTGGAAGTTTGTTTAACATTTACTTAAATATACTACCTACAGTTTCTTACAATAAGAAATGAGCATCTCTATTATGAGTTGAACTGTGATCTAAAAAAAAAACAATAAAACTTAAATGAATCACTATTTTTACCAGTAACAAAAAATATATTTCCCACGTTGAAACTGAACAGCTACAATTCAATTTTGAATTTTATAACTTGATTCGAAATGCTAAGATTGTATTTCATCTTCTATAACTGAATTTTGATTTTTCGAATACAATTCGAATTGCAATGACTGAATACGTAGTAAGCGAATTAAATTTTTGATCGTAGACTTCAGTTTGATATACCAGAATTGAATCTCAATTGCTTGAGATCAATCTTAATTGCTACAATTCAATTGGAAGTTAATTCAATATTTACCTAAATTTACTAAAATTTGTTACAATCAGAAATAAGCAACTCTAATATTAGTAAAATTTGAGTTGGTGAAATTGTAATCCATTCACTACAATTAAACTTACAGAATTGAATTACAATTGCTCGAGATCATTCTAAATTGTAACAATTCAATTGCAAGTTTGCTCAATATTCACTTAAATTTACTAAAAAATTTTACAGTCAGAAGTGAGCAACTCCACTATTAATTAAATTCTGACCTGAAAGAAACAATAGTACTGAAATAAATCACTATTTTTACCAGCAACAAAAAAATATATTTTCCACGAGATGAGAATGTAAATTAATAAATTCCAGCCAACGATATTGATTTGACAGACTGAGAATTGATGCAAGTCAGGATAATAAGTGAATTTCATCGTCAAATATCCAGCCCAATGGACAGATCATAAATGACGAATAAATCTCCCGCTTCATTAAACGTCGATTAAAAGTCACAATTTGGAAAACCCTCGAATGTCTGGAAAATTTATAACATCTACTTTATCAGTTTAATATGTCAAATCTATTTTCGATTAAAAATTTTATCAACTTTCCTAACTCTGCATTTGTAAAATATTTTTCTAGAGAATGATAATATTATAATATAGATATCTTTACAATATAAAGAAATTATAAGTTAATTATAAATATATTTAGCCTAATCTAACAAATTATAGAAATTCAATAATTCTTTTAATTTGCCCCACCCTCTCATTTTGGCACAGAACAATAAAAATGATTTTGCCCGCGTGGAAAAAGTACTGTTTAACCCTATTTGGAATGTTGGCTCCCGTCCGAGGCCCAAGTGGGCAATCCATAAGGGAAACCCGACAACGATTTGATGAAATTTTTTTTGAAGTTGAACTTCAAAATCTTAAATATTCCACGAGGGCCCCCGCAGGAGACCCTGCGTGTTGCCCTCATGCCTCTGTTTACAAAAATCAAAAGATTTTTTTGTGTAATAAATTATCGTTTGTGTCAAGTGTACGAGGGGCCCACGAGGGCCACTGTAGGGCAACCATGAGAGAAGCACATGTTGGATCCTAATAGATTGGCATGTCAATTCCTTAAGGGGCCACGCCTGAATTGCCCTCATGGGCCCCTTATGACCTGAGGGCGATCCATAAGGGCCGCCTGCGGAGGCCCACTCCATTTTTCCACACGGGAAGCATTAGATATTTGGATAATGATCGAAACATTGGAGAATGGAGGGAGATGAAGGAAGGGGAGGTGTTACCAACAGCAGACTAGATTCCGCCTCGGAGATTTAATGAGATTTTATTCGCGAGATAATTAGTGCGTCTCACGAGTTTTGCTCTCTGTCACTTTCTCTCTCTTGTTCGTTCCGTCTCCTTTATGTAATTACTACTACAATTATCATGCTTCTCCTCCCTTTACTTCACCCAACCGTTCCTCCTTACTCATTCTACCTTTAACCATCTTTCTCTTATTTATCCTTTTTTGTACAGAATGTATATGTCCTGCATTGAGATACAAAGTAATTTAAGTAGGGGAAACTTGGACAAAATGGTTTATTATATATATATTTATGGTCACCCATCTCACGGTTGTGAGGCGTGGCCATGAGTGAGATTTACCGCGGTTCTACTGGGAGTCAGTGTAATTTTTTTAAAGATAGAAGTCGCTCCCAGAGGGACCCTGCGGTGGTTGTTTGACCAATTTTGTGTATGTATATCTGTGGTCACCCATCTCACGGTTATAAGGCGTGGCCATAGGTGTGATTTACCTCGGTTCTACTGGGAGCCAGTGTCATTTTCCTGGATAGCAGTTGCTCCCAGGGGAACCCTGCAGTAATTGTTTGACAAATTTTGTGTATGTATATTTGTGGCCACCCATTTCACGGTTGTGAGGCGTGGCCATGGTTGTAATTTATCGCGATCCTACTGGGAGCCAGTGTCATCTTATTTCCTTTGAAAAATAACTTATCTAGAATACGAGAAGTATGGTGTTTGCATTAAGGAAGGAATATATTACAGGAAAGGATAGGAAAGAGATGAATGAAGCAAAAGAAGGATTAATAGTAGAAGAGGTTAAGATGGAAGAAGAGAGGTGGAAGATAGTAGGGGTATAAATAATGGAGATAAGCAGAAGAAATCTAAAAAGATAAAATAACTGATGGAAGAAAATGAAGAAGGGATTTAGCTTATAATAGAAAGAGATTTTGATGCGTGAAGAGGAGATAGAAGAGGAAGTGAATGAGGAGGAGAGCGGCGAAGAAAATCCAAGGACAAAATATTGAATGCGGAAGGGAAGAAATTAATGAAGAGCTTGGAGGAGATGAAACGGTATATCTTAAGTGGGAATATAGAGCGGGATGAGGAAGAGGAATATATACGCTCAGGGGAAGCAAGGGGAATGGTAATTGACTACGTGATAGTGAACGACTAGGTAAAAGAGAAAGTCAAGAAACTAAAGGTAGATGATTATATAGATTCAGATCACTTCCCCATAATACTGTCATTAGTAAGTAAAAAGAGTAAACAAAATAAGGATAAAAGGATAGTAAAGGTAAGAAGTGAAGTAAGAGGGAACTGCGCAGTAGGAGGAAAAGAAAAGTTTGAGGGAAAGGCAAAGAATATTAAAATTAGAGAGGGAAATGTAAACAAAGGGATGGAAATAATGATAGGAACAGTAAAAAGAGTATTAGAAGGTACAGACAAAAAGAAGGTGGTGTAGGAGGGGCTAGAAATAAATAGGATGAGGAATGTAAAGAGAAGAAGAAGGAAGTAAGGAAGAAATTGAGAAAATGGAGAAGAAGGAAAAGTAGTGGATAAAAATAAAGGAGAAAAAAGCCGGAATATACTGAGATATGTGATAAAAAAAGAGAAGGAAAATAAAAGGTTCGAAGAAAAGGCGGAGAAGGCTAGGACGGAAAAGGAAGTTTCGAAAGTAGTCGATAGAGAGAGAAAAAGAATAAAAAAAGTAAGCCAGGTTATTGAGGTAGCAGAATGAAAAAAACATTTTATGGATTTGGTAAGAGGCGTAGAGAAAAAAGTTAGGAATGGAGGAAAAAAGGGAAAGGGTGATGAAACAGATATGGGGAATAGGAAAAAGAAGGTTAAGAAAAAAATTGGAGAAGGTGTATGTGGTTGTTTGATACGCTGGTATAACCACTATTAGGAAATGGAGCAAAGATATGAGGATGGAAGGAAAGGGAGGAGATTGAGAGGATACAAAAACGGTATATAATGTGGACACTAGGGGTAGACAGGAAGATACCTGGATATGTGTGTGGTGATAGAAGAAGTACAAAGGGATAAATTGAGTACTAGAGCAGAAAAAAGGGCATACGAATTTAAGGGGAAGCTAAGGGTGGGAAAGGGAGGGCAGTTAGCTAAAAAGTGTTTGAAGTAGGTAGAAAAAAGGAGAGGGAGGGCAATCAAATTAACAAAATGAGAAGAAGTAAGAAGGTAGTTCTTTACAGATAGAGGTATAGGAGATGGGACTGGAGTAAGCTACAGGTATGAAGAATTGGAGAAAAAAGACAGGAACAGAGAATTGATAGATAGACGGAGGATGATTGAGAAGTCAAAACATAATAAATGGTATAAGATGATAAAAAAGGAAGTGGTAACAAAGTATCCGGAAAAAGGATAGGGAGAGAGACTGAACAGAATGAACAGAAAGTGCAGAGTATGTGAATTGAAAAAGGAAACATGGAAGCATATATGAAGAGGGTGTATGAGAGGAACTAAAGATGAAGAAGCTGAAAAGAGCATGTGGTCAAGATTTTAGGGGAGGAAGGATTGGGTGAGGAGTGGATGCAGGAATTGGAGGGGGCTACAGGAGCGAGTTAGAGTGAGCTAGAGGAAGCTTGCAAGGGAATGTAGTAAAGGTTTTGGATGAGGAAGGATTGTGTGAGGAGTGGATAAGGGAATTGGAGTGGGCTCGAGGAGCGAGCTAGAGCGAGCTAGACGAAGCTTGCAAGAGAATGTGGTAAAGGTTTTGTAGAAGGAGGAATTACGTGAGGAGTGGATGAAGGAATTGGAGGGGGCTAGAGGAGCGAGTTGGAGCGAGCTAGAGGAAGCTTGCAAGAGGATGTGTAAAGGGTTTTAGAGGAGAAAGGTTTGGGTGAGGAGTGGATGAAGGAATTGGAGGGGGCTAGAGGAGCGAGCTAGAGTGTACTAGAGAAAGCTTGCAAGAGTATGTGGTAAAGGTTTTAGAGAAGGAAGGATTGGGTGAGGAGTGGATGAAGGAATTGAAGGGGGCTAGAGGAGCGAGCTAGAGCGAACTAGAGGAAGCTTGCAAGAGGATGTGGTAAAGGTTTTAGAGGAGGAAGGATCGGGTGAGGAGTGAATAAAGGAATTGGAGGGAACTAGAGGAGCGAATGAGAATGAATGAATGAGTGATTGTGAAAAATGGCAAGGTTGAGGTAGAAGAGAAGTGAAAAAAAAAAAGAAAACGGAAGTCGCTTAGTCGCTTAGAATCATTCGCCCACAAGTCAAGAAATTGCGCTATCATGGGAAATAGTAATATGAATTCAGATATATGAATTTATGTAAATAGTTGTGAATAGTAAAGATAGGATAATATAAAATATGTAAAATAAAAAGAATTTAAAATAATTTACAGAATTATCATAATTTTTACATCTCAGAGGTATTCGATAGAAATTCCAAGAAATTTTTATATTTCAGGGGTATTGAATAGAAATTCCATGCAACTTTTATATATGAGAGAGCTGCTTGATATAAATTCTTTGTTTTCCAGAGGTATTTGATAAAAATTATATTGAAGTATTGAATTCTAGAGGCATTCGATAGAAATTCCAGCCAATCTTCATATGACAGAGTGACTTAATGAAAATTCTACTGTTTTTATATTATATTAAAGAGGTATTGGATAAACACTCTAAAAGTAATGGATAAAAATTCCTTGAAATTATTATATTCTGGAGGTATTCGATGGAATTCTCATTCGAATGTCACATTCCAGAGTTGATCGATCGCAATTTCACACAATTCTAGAGGTATTCGATAAAAATTATGTTAAAGTATTGAATTTCAGAGGCATTCGATAGAAATTCCATTCAACTTTCCTATGACAGAGTCACTTGATAGAAATTGCTTTGTTTTTATATATTAGAGAGGTAT
>JAUMHM010000003.1:4765047-4775482 GCA_032362435.1 Melikaiella ostensackeni | reverse complement strand
TGGATGAACACTCGAAAAGTGATCGATAAAAATTCCTTGGCATCATTATATTCTGAAGGTATTCGATAGAAATTCTGTTGAAATATAGAATTCCACAGTTATTTAGTATATATTTCGGGGAGTTTTTGAAATCTAGAGGTATTTGATAGAAATTCCATGAAGTTTGTATAATATAGAGACATTCAGTAGAAATTAAATGAAATATACCTAATATAGTAAGATTACATCGCATTTGAATAGTTTATTTGTGTCAAAAAAATGTTATGCTCTTGAAATGGAATTTGTACTTTCCGAAGGTATTCGATAGAGATTCCATTAAAATTCCGTAAAACTCAATTGAATTTAATTTGAATTCTAATTTTGAACAGGTGTTCGATGTAAATTCCAAGGAATAATAATAAGTTTGATAGAAATTTCACGAAATTCCTTACCCTGAACTCAAAATTATAATTCTTTACTGAAATTCCCTATTCCAATTGTGAAAATTGTATTTTTTCACTGGAACTTCCTGTCCCAAACTCAAAATAATAATTTTTTACTAAAATTGCCTGTCCCAAAGTAAAAATCATAAGTCTTCACGGAGATTCCTTGCCCTTAAACTCAAATTTATATTTCTTTACTAAAATTCCTTGTCGCGACTTAGAATTATAATTCTTTTAGAAAATTCCCTATTCCATGTGAGAACAAGTTTATTTATTTTCACAAATTTCCTGCTCCAAAAAGGAAATAAAATTATTTACAAAATTTTTTATTATAACCAAAAAATATTGCCGCTCCCTTCTTCGAAATACCAGAACAGGGAAGATTCAAATTGTGTCGATTTCTGACATGGAACAGGGTTTTCTTTAAAATTCCCTTTTCCTAAATCAGAATTAATCAGCAGTTCCTAGTCTAGCTGAGAATTACCTGTATAACTCCTTTAGATGTTTCCCCTTCCCAAAGTCAAAATTATAATTCTCTACGAAAATTCCCTGTCGCAGTTGTCAAAATTATATTTCTTGACTGGAATTTCATGTCCCAAACTCAAAATCATAATTTTTTGCTGAAATTCCCTGTCCCAAAGTAAAAATAATGAGTCTTCACGGAAATTCCTTGTCGCAACTTAGAATTATAATTCTTTTGGAAAATTCCCTTTTCCATGTGAGAATGATTTTAATTTTTTCACAAATTCCCTGTTCCAAAAAAGAAATAAAATTATTTACAAAATGTTCTCTCATAAATCAAAAATATTGTCACTCTCTTTTTCAAAACTTCCGAAGAGGGAAGTTTCAAATTGTGACAATTTCTGATTCGGAACAGAGTTTTTTTTTAAATTCTCTTCTTCTAAGTCATAATTATTCACATTTCCAGGTCTAGCTCAGAATTATGATTCTTTTAGATAGTTCCCCTTCCCAAGGTCAAAATTATAATTTTTTACGGAAGTTCCCTGTCCCAGTCGTCAAGATTATATTTCTTTACACTGAAATTCCCTGTCCCAAAGTGTACCAAACTCAAAATTATATTTCTTCATGGAAATCCGTTTTAAATAGTCAAACTTATAATTCTATACAGGATTTCCCTGTCCCTATCATCAAAATTATATTCCTTTACTGAAATTCCCTGTCCCAAACCCAAAATTATAATTTCTCACTAAAATTTCCTGCTTGAAAATTTGCTGTTTCAGCTCAGAATTACATTTATTTATAAAATTTTCTATTATAATTTAGGAATATAGTCCTTCCTTTTTTCCAAATTTTGGAAAAGGGAAATTTCAAATTGCGACAATTTCTGATTTGAAACAGGGTTTTTTAAAAATTAAATTCCGTTCTTCTAAATAAGAAATAATTCGCAGTTCCAAGTCTAGCATTGAATTATAATTTTTTTTAGAAAATTCCCTGTCTCAAACTCAAAATTATATTCATTTATGAAATTCCAAATTTCGAAAATCATAATTAGAATTCTTTACAGGAATCCCCTGTCCCAATTGCCAAAATTATATTTCTTCACTGGAATTCCCTGTCCCGAAGAAAAAATTATAAATTTGCCCGGAATTCCTTGCCCTGAACTCAAAACTATATTTCTTTACTGAGATTCCCTTCAAAATTATAATTCTTCACCAAAGTTCCCTGTCCCAAGGTCAAAATTATAAGTCTTCTCGGAATTTTCTCGTCCTAAACTCAAAATTGTATTTCTTTACTGAAATTTCTTGTCGCAACTTAGAATTATAATTCTTTTGAAAAATTCCCTATTCCAAGTGCGAAGAACTATGATTTTTTTCATAAATTCTCTCTTCCAAATCAGAATTAGAATTTTTTACAAAATTTTCTATAATAATTTAGAAATATAGTTACTTCCTTTTTCCAAATTTTGGAAGAGAAATGTTTCAAATCGTGACGATTTCTGACTTGGAAAGGTTTTTTTTTTAATTCCCTTCTTCTAATTAAAAATTAATTTGCAGTTCTAAGTCTAGCTTCAAATTATAATTCTTTCAGAAAATTCCCTGTCTCAAACCTAGAATTATATTTCTTCATGAAATTCCATTTTCAACAGTCAAAATTATAATTCTTTACAGGATTTCCCTGTCCCAATCATTAAAATTGTATTCCTTTACTGAAATTCCCTGTCCCAAACCCAAAATTATAATTTCTCACTAAAATTCCCTGTTTGAAAATTTGCTGTTTCAGCTCACAATTACATTCATTTATAAAATTTTCTATTATAATTTGGGAATATAGTCCCTCCCTTTTTTCAAATTTTGGAAAAGGGAAATTTCAAAGTGCGACAATTCCTGATTTGAAACAGGGTTTTCTTTTAAATTCCGTTCTTCTAAATAAGAAATAATTTGCAGTTCCAAGTCTAGCATTGAATTATAATTTTTTTAGAAAATTCCCTGTCCCAAACTCAAAATTATATTCATTTATGAAATTCCAAATTTCAAAAGTCACAATTAGAATTCTTTACAGGAACCCCCTGTCCCAATTGCCAAAATTATATTTCTTCACTGAAATTCCCTGTTCCGAAGAAAAAATTATAAATTTTCCCGGAATTCCTTGCCCTGAACTCAAAACTATATTTCTTTACTGAGATTCACTTCAAAATAATAATTCTTCACTACAGTGCCTGTCCCAAGGTCAAAATTATAAGTCTCTCGGAATTTTCTCGTCCTAAACTCAAAATTGTATTTCTTTACTGAAATTTCTTGTCGCAACTTAGAATTATAATTCTTTTGAAAAATTCCCTATTCCAAGTGCGAAGAACTATGATTTTTTTCATAAATTCTCTCTTCCAAATCAGAATTAGAATTTTTTACAAAATTTTCTATAATAATTTAGAAATATAGTTACTTCCTTTTTCCAAATTTTGGAAGAGGAATGTTTCAAATCGTGACGATTTCTGACTTGGAAAGGTTTTTTTTTAATTCCCTTCTTCTAATTAAGAATTAATTCGCAGTTCTAAGTCCAGCTTTAAATTATAATTCTTTCAGAAAATTCCCTGTCCCAAACCTAGAATTATATTTCTTCATGAAATTTCATTTTCAACAGTCAAAATTATAATTCTTTACAGGATTCCTCTGTGCCAAATGTCAAAATTATAGTTTTTCACTGAAATTCCGTGTCGCCATTTAGAATCATAATTCTTTTGGAAAATTCTCTATTCCAAGTGAGAACAACTATGACTTTTTTCACAAATTCCCGGTTCCATGTTAGAATTAGAATTATTTACAAGATTTTCTATAATAATTTCGAGATATAGTTTCCCCCTTTTTCCAAATTTTGGAAGAGCAAAGTTTCAAATTGTGACGATTTCTGACTTGGAACGGAGTTTTTTCCCCTTCTTTTAAAAAAGAATTAACTCGCAGTTCCAAGTCTAACTAAGAATTATAATCCTTTTAGAAAATTCCCTGCCCAAAGTCAGAATTATATTTCTTCATGAAATTCCATTTTGAAAACTCGGAATTATAAATCTTTACAGGAATTACCTGTCCTAATTATAAAAATTATGTTTTTTCACTGATATTCTCTGCCTCAAACTCAAAATTATAATTTTCTACTTAGATTCCATGTCCCAAAGAAAACATTATAAATCTCCATGGTTTTCCTTCCTCTGAACTCAAAATTATATTTTTGCCCTGAAATTCCATGTGGCAACTAAGAATTATAATTCTTTTCGAAAGTTACCTATTCTAAGTGAGAACAAGTGTGATTTTTTCACAAATTCTTTGTTTCAAATTAGAATTAGACTTATTTACAAAATTTTTATTGCCCTTTCGGAAGATAATCACTCCTTTTTTTCAAATTGATGATATTCTGTGTTTGTTTATCAAATTTATTTCAACAAATATCAAATCTTGTCGCCTAAAATGTCTCCTAATAAAGATTCCTTTTTGTGTCATTTTTAGTCGATATAAAAAAAACCGTCATCAGTTTGTTGTTGTTGTAAATTTGCTTATAAAATTGTTTAAAAAATGAAGTTATTGTTTGTTGATAAAGTATCATAAGGAAAGAATTTTGTTGATTAATTTAAATTTGATTCCGTTGGAAAAACGAAGTCTCCCGGTTGGAAATCGACGAAGATATGTATTTGTTCATCAAATTTATTCACACAATTAACAACTGTTATCAAGTATTAAAACATCGTACATATTATTCATTTTCGACAAATTTTCAATCGATTCTGTCAAAGGAACGAAGTCTTTGGACCGCGAAATGACTAGATATACGTTTGCTGAATCAATTTGTTTATAAAATTACCAATTAATCTGTATTTTCAAACAATGGTAATTTTGTATTGTTTTCACGTATATCCCAACAAAAAATATAAAAATAAAGTCTTCAAGTATTTTCAATCTTGAAGTAACTCAGTATCTCATTAATTTGTTAATAAAAAAATAAACAAATTTTTGAAAATATTGTAATCTGCTGGAATTTATTTGCAAAGAGCATCTTCACTGATTCCGTGAAGTTGTACATAAATATGAATAGTTGCAAATAAAATGGGGTCGTTTAAATAAAAAAAGGCAAGTTTGTTGTTAGATAAAGACAAAATTTAATGTCAAAATCACGTGCCTATAAATTGTACCGCAAGGGACGATAAAACTTTCCTAAAGATCAAAATGGAATCTACTTTCTTATAAAAATTTTTGGTGTACTGAAAAAGGAACGCCCAAAAAGTTCACGAAACAAAACTAGACTTCGAGACTATCCGCTTTTCCGGCTCATCAGAGACAAATCTACAATAAATGTACAAACATTTTAAAAAATTTTACAAGAAAATATGTCTTGACTTCAACAAAAAAAGATAACAAAGGAACTTCAAATGAAAATATCAATGAATTCGATAAATCTATTTGAATTTGGTTAGAAAAGGCTGCCATGCACATATACACAATTAATATATGTTTCATTATTCATAACTGTAGTTATCCTGTAAATTATCGCTGATGAAGTCTGAATTGGCTTCGAAACATGTTGGTCCCCAGTAGTATAAAAAAAATGGAATGAAGAAAGAGTGTGAGGTTGGTTTTGCTTGACCCTTTCCTTTTCCTCCCTCTTTTTCTTTCTTATTTGTAGATTTATTGCAGATTTTCCTCTAATGCGCCGGAAAAGCGGATAGTCTCGAAGTATAGTTTTGATTTGTGAACTTTTTGGGTGTTCCTTTTTCAGTACACCAAAAATTTTCATAAGAAAGTAGATTTCATTTTCATCTTTAAGAAATTTTAAAAGAGAGAGACATTAAGCAAGAATTTGTTCCAATCTTAAGGGTTGCCTATGAATACTTAAGATTTCTTTTGAGTTGATAATGGTTAACTCAATTTAACAAAAGATATTTATCTTACTCAAATATTGTTTACAAATTTCATGAAGTTAGCAATTTTTTCGAAATGTGTTATTTGGCTTGCATCATTACCTTTCTCTTTTTGAAAAATGGAATAATCTGAATAGATTGGCTCTAAATCAACCCACGATAAAACTTTTTTAATGCCCTTAAAAGCGTCCTGGTGATGCCTCATAACACGAGTACTTGTAAGTTTTGTAGTTACGTTCGAATTTATCGAGCGTGTAAATTTTTCTTAAATAAAATTGATCTCAGATCTTCTGAGGGAGGGAAAGGGACGAAAAGCCGCTTCCGTTGACGACGAAGATGTCGAGGATCATTCAGGATAAAAGGTAACCACAAGATCAGCAAAAGCAGGCAAAAGTCATGAGCGCTAATGGCCAGGTGGCCAAGTGGTGAAGGTACTTCCTTCTTTTTTCCTATTTATGGAGAAAACAGACAGCAGTCTGTCGATGTGTTCCTGCTTCAATGCCTCCTTCAATTACCTGATTTCCCGCATTTTTTATCAGTTTCATTTATCCCTCTGGAGTTGAGGAGTAAGCGGCCATAAAAGTATAAGTTCATTTAAAAAAAAAAAAAAATGAGGTAAGCATGGATTCCATATATTTCTGACCTTAGAAATCCATACTTCGTGATTATATTGGAGAAGAAAAATTTCTAAATGAATTTCTACATTAAAAACTTTGTACTTTACTCAGTGGCGTATCTACGGAAAATAGCGCCCACGGAAAATATTACAAGTGCGCTCCTGTGCAACACACCTACCAATAATTTTCCTCTTTATTTATTTAATTTTTTTTATTTTATCGCACCAATTTCGTGCAATTTTCAACCGAATAGTTAAATATTCATCTAAAAAAGATAAAATTTCAAAGCAAATAGTTGAATTTTCAACCAAAAAAGATCAATTTTCAACTAAGAATAAAATGATTACATTTTCAGTTAAAAATTAATGTTAAATCAGAATAAAAACAAATTTTCAAGAAAATAGTTAAATTCCAAGCAGAGATGAATTTTTAATTAAAATGATGAATCTTCAGCTAGAAAAATGAGTTTTTAACAGAAGATTTAAACTTTTAACCAAGTAGTTGAAATTTTTAACAAAAAGGTGAATTTTCAACCAAGAAGATTACTTTTCTACAAAAAAGGAAGAACGTTTAACAACATACATGAATTTTTAATTAAAAAAGAGAAATTTCCAACTAAATGGTTAAATCTTCAACTAAGCAATATAAATTTGTAACTAATTGAAAAAATTAATGTTTGACTAAAAAAAAAAAAATTAGTCAAGTTTTCAATGAAAGAGTAGAATTTTCAACCAGAATGATGAATCTTCCACAAAATGAAATAATTTTTAACAAAGTAGATCAACTTTCAAACAAAAAGATGGATTCTCAATGAAAAATGTAATAGTTGATATTTCAACCAAAACATATTTTAATTTTGAATGAAAAACAATTGAACTCACCCGAAGAAGACGAATTCTGAACAAAATATTTAAATTTTAAACCAAATAAATGAATTTTTAGTTAAAATGACGAATTTTCTAACCAAAAAATGAATTTTTAACCAAAAAGATGTACTTTCGATCGAGAAAGTAAATTTTCTAACATAAAAAACAAATTTTCCACAAAATATATAAATTTTCAACTAAAAAAATGAACTTTTAAGCAAAGATAAAGTAGTAAAATTTTCAATTGAAAAAATTAATTTTCAACAAAAAAAAAATACAAATTTTCAAGAAATCGATGAAATTTTCGACCAAAAAGATGAATTTTTGACCAAGAAGATTAATTTTTCTACATAAGAAGACAAATTTCCAGCAAAATAGAAGAATTTCCAAGCAAATTGTTGAATGTTCTACTAAAAGAGATTGAAATATATTAATAAAAAATTGAATAGGGGTAATTTTTTAGTTGAAAACATTAATTTTCAACCAAAAAAAAACAGAAATTTGTAACAAAATGATTTAATTTCCCAGCAAAAAGGTTAATTTTTAACAAAAAAGATTACTTTTCTATAAAAGGAAACGAATTTTCAACAAAATCCATGAATTTCCTATGAAAAAAAAAGAAAAATTAACCAAAGATGGAATAGTTGAGTTTTCAATTGAAAACATTAATTTTTAACCTAAAAAAAGGAACTTCAATAAAATAGTTAATATTTCAACCAAAAAAATTAACTTTGAATTAAAATGACGAATCTTCAACCAAAAAAATGAATTTTTACTCAAGTAGTTGAATTTTCAACAAATAAGATGAATTTTCATCCAAAAATATGAATTTTCAACCATGAAGATCAATTATCCACCAAAAAAGATGAATTTTCATCAAAATACATGAATTTTTAACAAAATTGTTAAATTTTCAACCAAGGAAATGAATTTTCAATAAAAAAATTAACTTTCAACCATGAGTATTAATTTTTGACCAAAAAAGACGAATTTTCAACAAAATACATGAATTTTCTAGTGAAAAAGATAAATTTTCAGCCAAGAAGAATTTCATCCAAAAAGATGGATTTTAAAGCAAGAGGACTGATTTTATACCAAAGAAAGACGAACAAACCTACAGTAAAATACATGAATTTTCAGATAAAAAAGAGAGTTTTTCAACCAAATACTTGAATTTTCATCTGAAAAAGATAAATTTTCAATCCAAAATAATGTTAAGCCCAAAAAAATGAATTTTCAGCAAAATGGTTAAATTTCCAACCAAGAAGAATTTTAACCAAAAAGATGAATTTTGAACTAAGAGGATTAATTTTATACCAAAAGAAGACGAACCTTCAATAAAATACATAAATTTTCAATTAAAAAAGAGAGTTTTTCAACCAAATACTTGAATTTTCATCTAAAAAAGATAAATTTTGAAACTAAAATAATGTTAACCAAAAAAAAATGAATTTTCAACAAAACTGTTAAATCTTCAACCATAAAAATTAGTTTTCTATCAAAAAAGGCGAACCTTCAATGAAATACATGAGTTTTCAACTAAAAAAGAGAGGTTTTCAACCAAATACTCAAATTTTCATCTAAAGGAGATTAATTTTCAAAGCAAGACAATGTTAAACCAAAAAAATGAATTTTTAACAAAATTGTTAAATTTTCAACCATGAAGATCAATTTTCCACCAAAAAAGACGAAACTTCAATGAAATGCACGAGTTTTCAACTAAAAAAGAGAGCTTTTCAACCAAATACTTAAATTTTCATCTAAAAAAGATAAATTTTGAAACTAAAATAATGTTAAACCAAAAAAAAAATGAATTTTCAACAAAACTGTTAAATCTTCAACCATAAAGATTAGTTTTCTATCGGAAAGGCGAACCTTCAATGAAATACATGAGTTTTCAACTGAAGAAGAGAGGTTTTCAACCAATATAATGAATCTGCATAATTTTTTTTTTTTAATCTCATTGCACCAATTTGGCGCTCCCGCTCAAGTGCGCCCAGGGCAAGTACCATGCCTGCCATACCTTGGATACGACTCTGACTTTACTTTTGTAAGTTGATTTTGAAACAATCAATTCAGACTATTTCATTTTGTAAAATAGAAAAAGGTAAGAGTCCAAACTCACAAACACGTTTGATAATTTACTAACTTTTTCAAATTTGTGGACAATGATTAAATAAAATGGATATCTTTCTGTAATTCGAGTTAATCATTAATAACCTTAATTAAAGAAATCATAAATATTCATAGGTAATCCTGCAGATTGGAACAAAGCTTTGCTTAATGTCTCTCTTTTGAAATTTCTCAAAGATCGAAATAAAATCTACTTTCTCATGAAAATTTTTTGTGAACTAAGAAAGAACAGAAAGTTCACAACTCCAAAATAGACTTTGATACTATCCACTTTTTCGGCTCATCAGCGACAAATGTGCAATAAATGTAAACAACAAAAAAAGAGGGAGAAAAAGGAAAGAGTCATCCAAAACCAATCCCACACTCTTGCTTTTCTCCGACTTTTTAATACTACTGGGGACCAACATGTTTCGAAGCCAACTTAAACTTCCTCATCAGAGATCATTTATAGGAAAAAAACAGGTACAAAAATGAAGAATTGCTAGATTAGAAAATCATTATTACCTCGGAATTAAACGAATATAATTGATAGCAATTTCTGTTTTGGTACATATTTCATTCATTGATTGAAAATTGATTTTCGACATAGGCGAACTATTTTGAATAAACCCCAAAGTCACATTATTTTAATGGATCTCTTTTTAAATTAATAGCTTTGTTACCTTCTGTCTTTATAAATAGCATTTCCATGAACTCTCTCTTTATTTAATTTCTCTTATGATACAAAATTTTAACATTATCCCAATTAATATCATGCCCATGTGTAAGTCTATGTTTGCAGTTCTATGAACATTATTTTTATGTTCATCTTTTCTTGTTCTAAGTGACCTCCTTGTTTGCCCTATATAAACAACATCTCATTGTCTACATTTAAATTTGTGTGGAAGTTGAGGTTAGGTTGCTTTGAGGTTTGTAACGGGAAGGGAGGATTGGGTTGGTCGTAGCAGGGCTGGGTAGATAGCAGGGCGGGGTAGATAGGGAGAAAAGCAAGGCAGGTAGACGCGACGATAGAGACAGAAAACGATGGAAGGCGGG
>JAUMHM010000003.1:4753871-4764947 GCA_032362435.1 Melikaiella ostensackeni | reverse complement strand
AGATCCAGAGCTGACAGCAAAAATCACAGGCATCAATCTCCAGCTTATAAAGAATTTTAGTATCATACTTCAGGTTTGAAATTATAGCAAGGATGTCCATCCAGGTAAGTTTGACTTGTATTGTCTAAAGACTGCCAAACTGTATGTTAAACATTACAAATGGTCTTACATGCCTTCGTCAGTGCATAAGATCCTGCTGCATGGTGAGGACATCATTCGATCAGCCCTTCTTCCTATTGGTCAGCTGACTCAAGAAGCGCAAGAAGCACGAAATAAAGATGTTGGTCGCATCAGAGAATTTCATACCAGAAAATTCAATCGAATTGTCACTACAAAGACTTGACTCACAAGTTGCTAATCTCATCTGATGCAGTCATAGCTAGTGAAAGGAATCTCGCAACAAAGTCAGGATCGAAACTAGAGCCAGAACCTCAAGAACTATTCATTGAAGAAAACTAAAAACTAAGATGATCGAGCAACTGGGTCTATCTTGTGATGGTTGTTGAGGCCAAAATGAAAACTCACAATGTCCATGCGTTACTCCACCAGCTTCAGAATAGGAATTTCGAAAACAGGACACCCTAACACAGCCAGGTGGTTATAAGAAAATATATTCCAAGTTTGGTACTGTAAACGATTTCGGGGGATGAGATGTGGAAAGTGTACGACATCAAGTCGTTGGCTTGAACCTATACAAAAGTTGATGGTATTTCGGGCTTTAAAAGAATTCCGATCAAAAAGGACACAACAAAAGATAATAAAATTCGATGCAAAGTAACGTGCTTTCAAAATTACGAGTATAATCAAAATCACGAAGTACCGAAAACTTAAGCGTGGAAAGTCACATTGTAATGTTGAATAAGGAGAATTGAGTTTAACCCGAGTGAAAATTCTTCGAATTGGTTCCGATTTAAATTGCTCCCTATCAAGACATACTGGAAACGAAGTGAAGACATCTTTTGATATCTCATTTTTGAGATGGAGCCAGACTTTATTTCATGTCTTGAGACAAATTTCTACGTCTTAAAGACATATATTGAGTTGAGCTTTTACAACTTGAAGACAAATGCTCATATATTGAGTTGAACTTTTATGTCTCAACACAGTAAAAAATTTGCCTATAGCCCTATTTCTAGCGTTGGTATACCTGCCCTATTTTTTTGGGAAAAATAATGGTTTCTGAGATATAGAATTTGTTTTATTTTCTCGAAAAAACGAAAAATGGACTTATGCATTTATGGCCGCTTTTTAGTAGAACTCTTATGAGAAGGAGAAGAATTCTGATCAGAACTCTTGGAACTCCTAAGATTTTTTAATTCAAATTTTTTATTTATTTTTAAAGTGCTACAGTTCTTGGCATTTTGGCTGGATCGGAAAGTGTCATGAGACTTTTTTGTAGAAATCTATAAAACTCTCATCAGAAGTCTCGGAAGTCTTAAAATGTTAAAATTAAAAATTTCTGGTTACTTTTGAAGTGCTGTAGTTCTTTCAATCTTGACTAGATCGAATAGTGTCATGAGACTTTTTGGTAGAACTCTTTCGAGAGCGAACAGAACTCTACTCAGAACTCTAAAGGCTCATAAAATTAAAATATTCTAAATTTCCTGGAATATTTTTTGAACATTTGTGGAATATCTTTGGTATACCTATGGAATATTTTTGAAAATTTTCTTTATAAGTATGGAGTATTTCTGTAATATTTAAGAATATTTTTTGAATTTTCTATATGCATGTATGTAAATATTTTCAGGAATATTTTTGGAATATTTCTAAACAATTTCCTTTTTTTAATTTGTGGAATATCTTTGGTATACTCCTGGAATATTTTTAGAAAATTTTCATAAATTTTTGGAGTACTTCTGGAATATTTTTGTAATATTTCTAAACAATTCCTTCTTTTTTAATTTGTGGATTATCTTTGGTATACTTCTGGAATACTTTTGGAAATTCTCGATACATTTTTGGAGTACTTCTGGAATATTTTGGAATGTTTCTAACCTTTTTTACCATTCGTGGAATATCCTTGGAGTATTTCTGGAATATTTATTGACTTTTAGTATATATTTTTGGAGTATTTCTAGAATATTTTGAAATATTTCTGGATAATTTCTAATTTCTAAAAATATTTGTGGAATATCTTTTGTATACTCCTAAAATATTTTATAATACTGTTAATGCAGTTTTGGAGTATTCCTGAAATATTTTGGAATATTTCTAAACAATTTCTTTTCAAACATTTGTCGAAAAATTTTTGTGTATTCCTGGAATATTTTTTACATTCAAAATACACTTTTAGAGTATTTCTGGAATTAAGAAAAAATTGCATGTACTTTTTTAGCATTTCTTGAGTATTTCGGAATATTTCTAAAAATCTTTAAATTTTTTAAACATTTTTGTAATTTCGTTGGTATACTCCTGGAATATTCTTGGACAATATTGATACATTTTTCGAGTATTTCTTGAATATTTTTGATTATTTCCAAACAAATTCTAAATCTTTTTAACGTTTTTTATCTTTGGTATTATTCTGGAATATTTTTTCACGTCCTTTATATACTTTTGGGGTATTTCTTGAATATCTTGGAATTTTTCTAAGCAATTTCTAATTTCTCAACATTTGTGGAATATCTTTGGTATAATCCTGGAATATTCTTAGGAAAGTCTGATACATTTTTGGAGTATGTTTGGATTATTTTGGAATATTTCTGAACAATTTTTAATTTGTCTAACATTTGTTGAATATCTTTGGTATACTCCTGGAATATTTTGGGGCAATTTTGAGACATTTTTGAAGTATTTATGAAATATTTTGAAATATTCCTGAACAATTTCTAAATTTTTCAACATTCGTGTAATATCTTTGGTATACTCATAAACTATTTTTGGACAATGTTTATACATCTTTGGAGTATTCCTGGAACGTTTTAGAATATTTATAAACAATCTCTGATTTTTAAAACACTTTTGGAAAATCTTTGGTATATCCCTGGAATATCTTTAAATTATTCTGATACACTTTTGGAGTAATACTGGAATATTTCGTAATATTTCTCAACAATTTCTAAATTTTTTCAAAATTTGTGGAATATCTTTGGTTTGCTCCTAGAATATTTTTGGACAATGTTGATACATTTTTGGAGAATTTCTGGAATATTTTGGAATACTTTAAAACAACTTCTAAATTTTTGAAGAATTTGTGGAATTTTTTTGGTATACACCTAGCATACTTTTGAACAATATTGATACATCTTTGTAATATTTCTGGATTATTTTGAAACAATTTTCAAAGCTTTTTAACGTTTTTGAAATATCTTACGTATATTCCTGGAATATTTTTAAACAATTTTTATACATTTGCGGGGTAATTGTGACTCATTTTAGAATATTCTGAAAAATTTTTGAATGTTTTTGAGCATTTTTACAACATCCTCGGTGTATTCCTGGAATATTTGTCGAACATTTTATGACATTTTATAATATGTTTTTGGTGTATTTCTGAAATATTTAGGAATATTTCTCAACAATTTCTAAAGCTTTTTAACACTCGTGGAATATCTTTGGTATATTCCTGAAATATTTTGAACGATTTATGTACATTTTTGGAGTATTTTTGAAATAATTTAGAATATTTTGAAAATTTTCTGAATGTTTTTGATCATTTGTACAACATCTTTGGTGTATTCCTTGAATTTTTTTGAACATTTATTGACATTTCATAATATATCTATGGAGTATTTCTGGAATATTTGGGAATATTTCTAAGCAATTTCTAAATTTTATATTCTTAACGTTCGTGGAATTGCTTCGGTATATTCATGAAATATTTTTGGACAATTTCTTTACAATTTTGGAGTATTTCTGGAATTTTGTAGAATTTTTCGAAAATTTCATACATGTATATATTTTATGTATGTATATATATTTTTCTGGAATATTTTTGAAATATTTCTAAACAATTCTTAATTTTTTAACAACTGTAGAATATCGTTGGTATACTCCTGGAATATTTTTTGACATTTAGAATTTACATACTTTTGGAGTAGTTCTTGAATATGTCTAAACAATTTTTTTTTTTTCAACATTTGTGGAATATCTTTGGTATATTTCTGGAATATTTTTGAAAATTTGTCATACATTTTCAGAGTACTTCTGGAATATTTTAGAATATTTTGAAGAATTTTCAAATGGTTTTGACCATCCGTAAAATATCTTTGGTGCATTGCTGTAATATTTCTTCACATTTTATAATATACTTTCGGACTATTTTTGGAATATTTTGGAATATTTATAAACAATTTCTAAATTTGTTCAATATTTGCGTAATATGTTTCGTATATTCCTGAAATATTTTTCGACATTTTCTATATATTTTTGGAGTATTTCTGGAATAATTGGAAAAATTTATAAACGTCTTAGAACATTGGTGGAATGTCTTTTATGTATTCTCGGAATATTTTTTAAATATTTTTAGCCAATTTCTATCATATTTTGAAGTATTTCCGGAATGTTTCAAAATTTTTGGAATATTTCCAAACAATTTCTAAAGGTTTTCGAAATTCTATGCAGTATCATTAATATATCTTTAGAATATTTTGAGAATACGACTTGAATATGCAAATACCATTAAATTCGTCTAAAATGATGAGCACAGACATTCCATAAAATTTCTAAAAAAATGACCCCACTAAATTCTCTTTTTCTTTCTTATCCTCCCAGATTGACAAGCATTTCTGAAAGAGAAGTTTTCAAGGTTCGAGATACTTTGGAAAGCGAGAAACATCCTCCCTGAACGGAGAATGCGTCACATACGTGTATCGAGCTTGAAAATGGGTTTGGAGGGAGGGGTGGAAGGTAGTGTGAGGTGATCATGATGAGGGAAAGGGGATATGGGAATTGGAAAAGGGGAAAAGGGGGAAGGGTGTGCGTGGAAGGTGGGAGTGCGGTCCCCGTAATCCGCTGATGGACGCATTTACTGATTACCCAAGCCCCCTCCTCTTTCCCCTTTAGAGCTTTCGCTTGTATTTCTTACTACAGGGTGTTCTAAATGGAGCGATCCTCCAGCTCCGCTCGCGAAAGCGCCCAGGTAGATTATAGTATTCGCTTTAGAATGATTAAATTCCCTTAGCACGACGGGCTTTCCTCCTATCTTTGAACTTTTAGCTACCACCGTACCACATGATCAAATATTGATTCTAAAATTAATTAATTTCACTCAGCTAATCATTTTCATATCATTTTTTAAATTAAATACTGAAGGAGTAATTATAGTTGATATTTAATTAATTAAATATGGAGGTTAAGTGACGAACCAAGTGAAAATTAATTGGAATTGTTTGGGAAATCAAATTAGTAGGAATTAATTATGTTGGTTGAACTGATAATTGGAAGTGGGTTTCACATTTAATAGCTTTTATATATAATGGAAATTTGTGGAAATTTTTATTAAGGGGATTGAAACTGGCAATGTGTCATTTCAGAAACCCCACCTTTTTGAAACTTTCATCTGAAAGTTTCAATGAAAAATTTCAAAGTCAGTGAAACTTTTGAAACTTTTGCATTCTCAGATGTATCTATAATAATTATAGATGAAAAATGCCTAATTTACATTTACAAATAAAAGCGCCAAAGTTTAAAATTCACATCACGAATGACAGTCATTCAATTCAAACACTTTATAAATTTTTTACATAACACTTATTTATATTTTATAAACTATTTTATTGTTCTTTTCTAACTGCTGTTTTTTGTGGGAAAGATTAATTTTCTACCAAAAGAGATGAATTCTCAAACAAAAATGGAACAATTAAATCTTTAGTTAACAAAATACATATTTAACAAAGTAATTCAACTTTCAACCAATTAGTTGAATTTTCAATGAAAAATTTGATAACTGATTTTTCAACTAAAAAAATTACTTTTCAGTCAAAAATGGATTAGTTATATTTCCAATTATGAAAATTAATTTTCAACCAAAAATAATGAGCTTTCAAAAAAATAGTTCAATCTTTAACCAAAAAGTAGAATTCTTAACCAAAAGAGATGAATTCTGAGCCAAAAATATAATAGTAGACTTTTCAATTAAAAAAAAAAACTTTTAAAGCAAAATAGTTGGATTTTTTATTGGGTTCTACTGGGTTTTGAATTCATTAGTTTATTTAAAAATTCTACGATTTGGTAAAAAATTTAATAATTGTTTCGAAAGTGCAACTATTTTGTTAAAAAGTCATATTTTTGGTAAAAAATTCAGCTGCTTGGTTGAGAGTTGAACTACTGTGTTAAAAATTCATTTTTTTGGTCGAAGATTCATCTCTCTGGTTGAAAGTTCAATTTATTTTCGTTTAAAAATTAATCTTCTTAATTGGAAATTTAACTATTCCATTTTTTGGTGATAATTGATCTTTTTTGGTTTAAAATTCAACTATCTGGTTGAAAAATTATCTCTTTCAATTCCAAGTTCAAATATTTGGTTGAAAATTTATGTATTTTGTTGACAATTCGTCTTTTTTCATAGAAAATGAACCTCATTGGTTAAAAAATCTCATTTTCGGTTTGGAATTCAACTAATATGTTCGGTTAAATGTTGAACTCTCTTGTTGAAAATTCATGTTTTTTATTGAAGTAAAAAGTTCATTTTTTTGTCTGAAAATCAAATAATTTGGTAGGAAATTTAACTATTTGTTTGAAAATTAATTTTTTCTTGAAAAATTATATTTTTGGTGAAAAATTAAATTATTTTGGTAGAAAATTCAACTATTTGTTTCAAAATAAAACTATCTATTCAAAAATCAAACCATTTCGTAGAAAATAACTTTTTTTTAAAAATCATATTTTTGGGTTAAAAACTCAACTGTTTCGTATATAATTCGTCTTTTTGTCCTCAAAATTCAACTGTTTTGTTGAAATTTCATATATTTTGTTGAAAATTCGTCTTTTTGGTAGAACATTAATCTTCTCGGTAGAAAATTCATCTATTTGGTTGAAAAACCATTTTTTGGTCGAAAATTCAACCACTTGATTGAAATTTTGAACTACTTTGTTAAAAATTGATTTTGTTTGAGATTGACCTCTTTGGTTGAAAATTCAACCGTTTTGCAGAAAATTCGCCTTTTTGGCTCGAAAAGTCAACAATCTGGTGGAAAATTAAACAATTTGTTTGAAAATTAAGTTTTTTGTAGAAAAATCATATTTTTGTAAGAAATTAAATTATTTTGGTAGAAAATTCAACTGTTTGGTTTGAAATTAAACTATTTATTTGAAAATTCAACTGTTTTGTAGCTAATTCGTGTTTTCAGTTTCAAAATTCGAGTGTTTTGTTGAAAATTAAAATATTTTGTTGAAGATTATCCTTTTTTGGTAAATAATAATCTTCTTGGTAGAAAATTCATCTTTTTGAATGATAATTCAACTATATGATAAAAAATCTTTTTTTTTATTGAAAATTGAACTGTTTTGTAAAAAATTCATCTTTTGGCTCAAAAACTCAACAATCTGGTGAAAAACTAAACTATTCGGTTAAAAATGAACTTTTATGTGAAAACTCATATTTTTGGTAGAAAATTAAATTGCGCTGGTTGAAAATTAATTTGTTTCGTACAAAATTGGTCTTTTCGACATAAAATTAAACAATTTGGTAGAAAATTAAACTATTTGTTCGAAAATTAAGTTTTTTGTAGAAAAATCTTTTTGCTAGGAAATTAAATTGTTCGGGTAGAAGATTCAACAACTTGTTTAAAAATAAAACTTTTTTTTGGAAAATTTATTCATTTGGTGGAAAATAAACTTTTTTGTTGAAAAATCATATTTTGGTAGAAAATTTAATTATTTTGACAGGAAATCATACTATTTGGTTTACTATAAAATTATTCATTCAAAAACAAAAACTTGGTAGAAAATCAAATTTTTTGATGAAAAATCATATTTTGGGTTGAAAATTCAACCGTTTTGTGGATAATTCGTCTTTTTCGCTCCAAAATTCGAGTGTTTTGTTAAAAATTCAAATATTGTGTTTAAAATTCTTCTTTTTTGGTGAAACAATAATCTTCTTGGTAGAAAATTCATCTTTATTGTTGATAATTCAAGTATATGATGAAAAAACCATTTTTTACTTGAAAATTCAACCGTTTTGTAGAGAATTCGTCTTTTTAGATCGAAAACTCAACAATCTGGTGAAAAATTGAACTATTTGTTTGAAAATTAAGTTTTTTGTAGAAAAATCTTTTTGCTAGGAAATTAAATTTTTCGGGTAGAAGATTCAACAACTTGGTTCAAAATAAAACTTTTTTTTGGAAAATTTATTCATTTGATGGAAAATTAACTTTTTTGTTGAAAAATCATATTTTGGTAGAAAATTTAATTATTTTGACAGGAAATCATACTATTTGGTTTACAATAAAATTATTCATTCAAAAACAAAAACTTGGTAGAAAATCAACTTTTTTGATGAAAAATCATATTTTGGGTTGAAAATTCAAACGTTTTGTAGGTAATTCGTCTTTTTCGCTCCAAAATTCGAGTGTTTTGTTGAAAATTCACATATTTTGATGAAAATTCTTCTTTTTTGGTAAAACAATAATCTATTTGGTAGAAAATTCATTTTTTTGGTTGATAATTCAACTATATGACAAGAAAACCATTTTTTTGTTGAAAATTCAATCGTTTTGTAGAAAATTCGTCTTTTTTGCACAAAAACTCAACAATCTGGTGAAAAATTAAACTATTTGGTTGAAAATAACTTTTTTGTAAAAATTCATATTTTTGGTAGAAAATTAAATTGCTCTGGTTGAGAATTTAATTGTTTCGTACAAAATTCGTGTTTTTAGCTTCAAAATTCAATTGTTTTGTTGAAAATTCGTCTTTTCTGGTAAAACATTAACCTTCTCAGTGAAGAATTCGTCTTTTTGGTTGAAAATTTAACTATATGGTTCAAAACAATTTTTGTGGTTGAAAATTCAACTACTTGATTTAAAGTTGAACTCCTTTGTTAAAAACTAATTCTGTTTAAAATTCACACCTATGGTTGAAAGCTCAACCGTTTTGTTTAAAATTTGTCTTTTTGGCTAAAAATTTCAACAAACTGGTGGAAAATTAAACTATTTGTTTGAAAATTAACTTTTTCGTGAAAACTCATATTTTTGGCAGAAAATTAAATTGTTCTGGTAGAAAATTCAACGATTTGGTTGAAAGTAAACTATTTATTTAAAAATTTAACTACTTGGCAGCAAATTAACTTTTTTGTTGAAAAATCACATACTTGGGCCGAAAATTCTACTACTTGATTCAAAGTTGAACTACTTTGTTAGAAATTAATTCTGCTTGATTCACCTCTTTGGTAGAAAATTCAACTATTTTCTACAAAATTTGTCTTTTTGGATGGAAAATTCAACAAACTGGTGGAAAATTACGTTTTTTTGAAAACTCATATTTATAATTGAAAACTAAATTTTTCTGGTGGAAAATTTAAGTATTTGGTTAAAAATTGAATCATTTTTTTAAAAATCTGTTTAGTAGAAAATTAACTTTTTCGTTAAAAAATCATATTTTCGGGTTAAAAATTCGTCCCTTTAACTTGAAAATTCAATATTTTGAGAGAGAATTAAACTATTTGGTTGAAAATAGCATTTCAGTTTCGTTAAAAATTTCATTGATCATAAATTTCTCATTTTGAAACTTTTAATGTGACAGCCTTCAAATGAAATTTCCAAAAGCACATTGCTAGTTGGAACCAGGCCCTAACCTCAAAATTGAACTGCCTCATTTTACACCATATACACTAGAATTACATCCTTGTTAGACACTTGGAGCTCACTTCTGTTTTGAATCAAGTCTGTATTCGGAGTGAAAAATTGGCTAATTTCAATACTTGTTCTGTAATATGATTTTTTTTTATTCTAACCCGAGTGTTCCAAAAAATTGTTTTACACAAAAAGTGTTAAAATTAGCCAATTTTTCACTAAGAATACAGACTTTATTCAAAACAGCAGTAGGCCCTAAGTATCTATCAAAAACCTAATTCCAAGATGTATTTTGAGGTTAGGGCCTGGTTCCAGCGCCCTTAAATAATAAATTTACATTTTTTTGTTCTCATTTCAAAAACTTCAGATTAAATTACAAAAGCAAGGAATGAAACGAGAAATTAAATGCATTCAGATTTTTCGGTTCTGTAACTCGTAAAGAAGGATTCTTGAGGGGAATAATAAGGGAGGAACTTGGAGAGGAGTAAGGAAATCTTACGAGTCGAGTAGCCGGAAAGAAATTATCTTTCGTTGCTGCTTGTTTTATCATGATTCTCCTTCCCCCTATTTTTTCTTCCTTTTTTTTCGTTTTTTAATCCCTTTCTTATTTACAGAGGGATGGCAGCAACGGGCCTCAGTCGAAGGGGTCTCCACTGTACAAAACAAATTGAATTGTAAATATAAAGCGTTTAAAAACGGAGAGTTGCAAACGGATTCCCTAATGAGTGGCGAGAGGGAGTACGAATAACAATACCAGAATACATTAACCGCTTGAAATGGCACGATGCTGGCCCGAACGTAAAAAATTAAACGCTCCTGCAAAAGTATAATTGGGCCGGGATTAGCTCTCGTCGTACTAATGAAAAAAAGTAACAGCTTTTTTTATTCCTTGTTGTTTCAAACTCTTTTCTCCAGGTGTGATTTAACTATCATTGATCTTAATTCGCGTATTTAGAATTTTTCAATCATAACTAATGATTATCAATAAAGGATTTTGCTCCGCGGCTGCCGAGGGAACAGAGAGGAATGGATGGGATCCTTTCTGTTTCCCCGGCTACAACGATCTTGGTTTGGGTGTTTCGAATTTATCTTCCTATATTAGAAAGAGATGTCGCTGCCACCACCGTGTCAGAAATTCAGATCCCAGCCCTGGCTCAGCCCTGGCCTAAGGAGGCCCTTCCGGGTCTCTAGAGCCTCTAGAACCTCCCGCGAGAGCCTCTAGAACTACTTATTCGAGCCTCCAGAACCTCCTTCAAGAGTCTCTATAGTCTTACACCAGGGCCTCTAAAGCCTCTCACGAGGGCTTTCAGAGACTCCCACGAGAGCTTCCGGGGCCTCCACGAAG
>JAUMHM010000003.1:4741265-4753771 GCA_032362435.1 Melikaiella ostensackeni | reverse complement strand
CAATTAATGTAAATTAATGTATCTGACTTTATCTTAATTCGAGCAACCTACGAGACTACTGTTGAGCTTCTCACGAAAGTCTCCACAGCCTTCCATAAGGGCCTCCAAAGCCTCTCACAAAGGCCTCCAGAGTCGCCCATAAGGACCCCTAGAACCTTCGACGAGAACATCCGGAGCCTCTCACGAGGGCTTCTAAGGCCTATCTTTTCCACTTATCTTTATAAATCCTTGCAAATGTTTCTCTCCATTTTCAATAATCCCTTTTCTTTTTACTCCTCTCCATCCCTTCATTCGCCCTCTCCCTTTCCATTATTCCCTACAGGTATCTTGATAAATGTATTTTACCTTATCCCAGCTCGAACCTCCTACGAGAGCCTCTAAAGCCTCTCAAGAAGGTCTCCAGAGACTCTCCCAAGGGTCTCCTGAGTCTCCCACGAGGACCTCCAGAGCTTCCTACGAAAACCTCTACAGCCTCTCACAGGGGCCTCCAAAGGCTCCCACGAGCGTCTCCAGAATCTCCTTTTTTCACTTATCGTTATAGATCTCTTATTGATATACATATTATATGTTATAAATATATATATATATATATATATATATATATATATATATATATATGTAATACATCCCTGCATATTGTCCTCTCCGTTTCCACTAATCCCTTTTCAATTCAATATTTCCGAATTCAAAACCAAACCCCGGTCCAGCCTTGGCTCAGCCCTAACCTCAGCTAACCTAACCTAACTTAGCCTGAGAGGCCCTCTCGAGCCTCCAGAGCCTCCAGTCTGCATATGAATCCCTTCCTTTCCATCAATCCCTAAAAGTATCTTAATTAATGTTTTTGACTGTATCCCAATTCGACCCTTCTCCGAGAGCCTCTAGAACCTCTCATGAAAATCTTCAGGGCCTCTCACGAAGGCCTACAGAGTCTCCCACGAGGGCCTCCAGAGTCTCCCACGAGGGCCTCCAGAGCCTCCTACGAGGGCCTCCAGAGCCTCTCACGAGGGCCTCCAAACAGAACCAGGAGATAAAATACGGACTTGGGGGCTACAACTCACAGGCCCCATCTACTTTGAAAAAATTTTTCAGCATTGCAGAAATAATTATTTGTTGCATAACCTTTTAGTCAGGTAAAATATTGCGAGGACTATTAGATGTATGGTATCTTGTTTGATGGTATTATGCTTAGAGTATATAGTGATAGTACGAAATCACAGTTTTTACCGAAAATCCGAGCCCCTTCTGAAAGTTCAGGCCCCGGTGAAACACCTTGCCCCCTCCCCCTATCGACGGGCCTGCCTCCAGAGCCTCCCACGAGTGCTTCCAGAACCTTCTACGAGAGCCTACAGATCCTCTCACGAGGGCCTCCAGAACCTTCTACGAGAGCCTCCAGATCCTCTCACAAGGGCCTCTGAGACCTCTCACGAGGGCCTCCAGAGCCTCTCACAAGGGCTTGCAGAACTTCTCGCAATGGCCTCTAGAGTCTCGAACGAGGGCTTAAAGAGCCTCCTACAAGAGCTTCTAGTGTCTCTCACGAGGGCCTCCAAAGATGCCTTACTATGTCTTTTAGGAATAATGGATCCGATTTGAATAAACAAATGCAGTAATTAAGATACTTCATTATACATTCATAAAAAAATGAACAGGAGGCAGGCGCACGTAGTGCGCAGGGAGACGAGGCCCCCTTGTTAATTATAATGAATGATTATCAATGAGATATTTTACCCCGTGGCTTCCAAGGGGCTAGAGACGATCCCCTCCCTTTTTTTTCTGTTCCCTCGGCAGCCAACATCTTAGTTCTGGTATTTTGAATTTCTCAATTATAATTGATGATTATTAATGAGGAACTTTACTCCGCGGCTGCCAAGAGAACGGAGAGGAAGAGATAGAATCCTCTCTGTTTCCTCGGCAACCACAATCTTAGTTTCGATATTTGGAATTTCTTAATTATAATTAAAGATTATCAATAAGAGATTTCACACCGTGGCTCCCAAGGGGTCCCTGATAATCGCAACCCTCCCTTTCTGTTCCCTCGGCAGCCAAGATCTTAGTCCAGGCATTTTGCATATCTCAGTTATAATCAATGATTATCAAGGAAGGATTTTACTCCGTGGCTGCCGACAGAATAGAGAGATGCGGATAGAATCCTCTCTGTTGCCTCGGCAACCACCATCTTAGTTCAGGTATTTAGAATATACTAATTACAATTAATGATTATCAGTGAGGGATTTTACTCCATGACTCCCAAGGGATCACAGAACATTGCATCCCTGATTTTCTGTTCCCTCGGCAGCCAAGATCTTAGTTCGAGTATTTCAAATTTATTAATTAGAATTAATGATTATCAATGTGAAATCTTACTCCGTGGAACAGGGAGCAAGGGATGGGATCCTCTCTGTTCTCTCGATAACCGCAATCTTATTTCGAATATTTTGAATTTCTTAATTATAATTAATGATTATTAATGATGAACTTTACTCGGCGGCTGCCGAGAAATAGAAATGAAATAATGGAATTCTCTCTGTTCCCTCAGCAACCATGACCTTGGTTCGGGTATCTTGAATTTGTTTATTATAATAAATGATTATCAGTGACAGATTTTACTTCGTGGTTTCCAAAGGATCAGAGACGATTCCATTCCTTCCTTCTTGTTTTCTCGGCAGCCAGCATCTTAGTTCTGGTGTTTCGAATTTATTAATTATGTTAAATTATTATTAATGAGGGGTTTTACTCCGTGGCTGTCAAGGTGACATAGAGGAGAAAACAGAAGAAGAGATGGAATTCTCTCTGTTCCCTCGGCAATCACAATCTTAGTTCTGATATTTCAAATTTCTTAATTATAATTAAAGATTATCAATAATAGATTTTACAATGTAGCTGCCAAGAGGTCACAGAGGATCGCATCCCTTCCTTTCTGTTTCCTCCGCAGCCGAGATCTTAGTTCAGGAATTTGGAATTCATTGATTATAATTAATGTTTATAAATGTGGAATTTTATTCCGTGGAATAGGAAGCAAGGGATGGGATTCTCTCTGATCCCTCGGCAACTACGATTCTGGCTCAGGTATTTTGAATTTATGTATTATAATTAATGAGTATCAATGATAAATTTTACTCCGTGGCTTCCAATTGATCAGAGACGATCCCATCCCTTCCTTCCTGTTCCCTCGGCAGCCAGTATCTCAGTTTTGGTGTTTCGAATTCATTATCTATGATTAATAATTATAATTAAGGGGTTTAATAATTATTAATGAGGAACTTTTCTCCGTGACTGCCGGAAAAAAAGGAAAAAAGTGGTGGTGACCTCTCAATTCCCTCGAAAATCACAATCTTAGTTTGGATGCTTCTAATTTTTAAATTATACTCGTAAGCAATTATTGAACATAATGAGAGATTTTACCCCGCAAGTTCCAAATGGTGAGAGAAGATCCCATCCCCCCTTTCTGTTCCCTCGGCAGCCAAAATGAGGAATTTTACGCCATGGAACGGAGAGCAAAAAAAAGAACCTTTCTATTCCCTCGGTAACCACAACACTAGTACGGATATTTAGAATTTATTAATTACAATTAATGATTATCAATGAGGAATGTTACATCGTCACTGCTGAGGGTTCAGAGACGTTTTATACTTACATCCCTCCCTTTCTGTTTCCTCGGCAGCCACTGTGTAAAATCCCTCATTGATAATTAATAACTGATACTTAATGAATTCGAAACACCCGAAAAAGATCGTGGATGCCGAGCGAGGGAATTCTCTCTGACCCCTCGGCGCCCGAGGGAATTCTGTTCCTCGAAAGTTCTTAGAAACTTATGAAAAATTTCTATGTTTAGAAATAAATTTCTCGAGCATTCTTTTCGTCATTTTTGAATGAAATTATTCAATGAAATTTAACAGGAAATAGCAAAAATATTTTAAAATACTTAAATATTTAATTAAATTGAATCAGAAAATGAGTTTGAATTTAAGAGTGCTCTGGAGAAACGCTGGGCGATAGGCTACCCATCCTACACTAGCGCCTTTCCTTTCGCTCCAGCCGAACTCTTTACAATCAAATAAATCCTGGTTCTTTTAATAAGCGTAGACAAACCAGGTTCGTGGATATCATGAAAAAAAAGAAGTCGGCGCGAGTTAAGCAAATCAAGTTAATGAACGAAGTTAATTACTAGGGTCCGAACTAGCTTGCGCTTTTCCTTCTTTTTTGCACATTTCTTTTTCTTCCAACCTCTGGTTCTTCTAATTCCCTATTCGGACTTTCCAATTATAAACTTACTGAAGAAAAATCGAAGAAAAATTGAAAAAAAAAATTTCTGATAAAAAAGTAGGTGGAAAAGTGAAGTTATTATTAGATATTATTTTCTTGCTGGAGAAAGCAAATGAAAAAATTTAATGTTGGCAAACAAATTTTTTTATTGAGGTGGTGGTTTTTGAGGGTTGAAAATAAGTGAAAAGGGAAGAGGGGAAGTGAGATTATGAAAGTCATGGGAGGGAGTGAAGGGAAATGAGGAAAAGTTAGTGGAAATGAGAGGAATTGAGGAAATGGGAGGGTAGGGATGAGAGAGGGAAAACTCCCTTCCCCACCCTCCTATTTCATAAATCCGTCACATTTCCACTTACTTTCCCTTATTTCTCTTCAACTCCTCTCATGACTTCCATACTCTCACTTCCCTTTGTACCTTTTCTCACACTTTCTCTCATTTCTCCTTACTTCCCCACACTTCCCCTATTTTTCCCTCATTTATCCTCACTTCCCCTTTTTTATACGACACACGGACACCCGACCGAAACCATAAGTTTTTCTGCCCGGGAATATGAAACCCTAAAAAGTAACTTTGAACAAATTAGGGGGGGTTTTTAAGGAGCGAAAATAAATCGTCGTTAGTAAGGTCGTTAAAATATGCCCCTCCTCCACCCATCCCTCATCTACCCAACTCATTTTCCCCACCCTCCTCTTCCCTTATTCCCTCCCATTTTCACTTACTTTCCCTTATTTCCCTTCACCCCCTCCCATGACTTCTATCTCCTCACTTCCCCTTGTCCCCCTCACCACTCTTTTTCTCATTTTCCATTACTTCCCTACACTTTCCCTCATTTCCCCTCACCTTCTCTTCCTACCCCTCACTTCCTCTTTTTAAAACACCCGACCGAAACCTTAAGTTTTTCTGCCCGCGGCTACAAAACCCTAAAAACTAACTTCAAACAAATGAGAGGTGGTTTTTAGGGAGTGAAAATAAATTTCAATCATGAACTTGGTTGGAGGTATTGCACGAAGAAATGTTAAAACGACTGGTCTACTCGTCTTTCTTGTGCTGTGTCTCATATTAGAATCTAAGAAATTAGTAAAAGTAGGCGACAGGTGCCTACAAAGAGTTTCGCAGTTCATTAGGTCATTAAGAAAGTCATTAAAATATCCCCCTTCCCCTCCTCTTTCTTATTCACCCCTCTCATTCCCCCTACTCTTCCCCACCCTACTATATCCTCATTCCCTTACACTTCCACTTACTTTCCTTCATTTCCCTTCACCTCTCCCATGACTTCTGTACCATCATTTCCCCTAATTCTCTTCCTTGCACTTTCTCTCATTTCCCCTCATTTTGGCACACTTTCCCTTGTTTCTTTCCATTTGCCCTTACTTCCCCTTACTAAATCTTACTTTCCCTATTTTCCCCTCACTTCCCCTTTTTTATACGACATACGGAAAATTGACCGAAACCATAAGCTATTCTGCCCGAAGCTACGAAACCCTAAAAACTAACATCAAACGAATTACGGATGGTTTTTAAGGAGTGAAAATAAATTTCAATCATGGACTTTGCTGGAGGTAATGCATAAATAAATCTTGAATCAACCTTCTTACGTTCAAAACTTTTTCGCTGTGACTCACATTAGAATATAAAAAATTAGTAAAAGTGTGTGGTAGGCGCATATAAAGAAGGGTATTGCAGCCTATGAAGTCATCAATAAAGTCGTTTAAATATCACCCTTCCCCTACAGTCCGGCACTTAACACCCTCTGATAACCACCCTCTCATTTCCCCCCCTTCCTTCCCTACCCTCACTCTCCATCATTCCCTCTCATTTCCACTCACTTTCCCTCGCTTCACTTCACCCCCTACCATCACTTCCATATCCTTAATTCCCCTCGATCCCCTCCTCACACTTCCTCTCATTGTTCCCCACCTTTCCAATTCCCCCTCATTCCCCCGCCCTCCACGATTTCCCCTCACTCTCTCTCACTTTCCCTTAGTACCCCTAACTTTTCCTAAAACCCTCCCATCACTTCCCCTCAAGACCTATTTTTTTACGATATACGGACGCTCGACCGAAACCATAAGGTTTTCTGTCCGAGGCTACGAAACTCTCAAAACCAACTCTAAACAAATTAGGGGTGGTTTATAAAGAGTGAAAATGACTTTCGCAATAAAGGGCTTCATCAGAGGTATCACGACAAGAAAATTTGAACTGATTTTATACTTCGAAAATTTTTTCGCTATGTCCAATATTACAATATAAAGAAACTAACTTTAATGGAAATATAGGCGTTTTTTATGGGTTGCAAATGAGTAACCTCTTTAGCCTTGCTTGAAGAAATGTTGAAAAAAGGTATTGAATGAGGTTTTCAAGCATGCAAATAATTTCGAAATTTCTAGTACGAAAAATGTATGATAGCTGACATTGTGGTTTTTGAGGGTTGTAACAAAATTCATCATCTTAGAGTTTATTGGATGGTTCTCTAAAAGAAATCTTGAATCGATTTTTCAACATTAGAATTTTTTTGTCTGTTTCCTGTACAATAATATAAGATAGCTAACATTTAAAGAAATGGGGTTGGGCTTTCAGTGTGAAAAAGAAACCTTATCACTTTAGGGCTCTTCAAACAAGACATGAAACAAGAAGGGGTTGGCGACAATGTCTATTACAGTTAGCTGAAGAAATGAAGGTGCTGTAGGTAAACCTAGATGATAAAGAGAGAGAAGGGAAAGCAGAAAAAGGTGAAAAGGATGAAAGAAAATAAGGAAAAGAACTCTTAAGGGTGAAGGGTAAAGAGTGAAGGGGTAAAGAGGTAAAGGGGTGTGGAAATGGTCGAAAGGGAGTAAAAGGGGCTTAGAAGTAAAAGCTCTGTTTGGGAACCAAGGGGTGGTTGGGGGTGGTAGCATAAGGGTAGAGGGTGGTTAGGGGTCAGGGGTTTAGGGGAAGGACGAGCTGGAAGTGTGTGGAGGGTGAAACGCGAAAGGAGCTCTGGAGAAAGGGTGGAGTTTGCTAATTACGCGCGCTCTCTCTAATGAATAAGCTCTAATGAACCACTTTCTGTTAATTAAAGGCCGCCTCTGTCCCCCTCGACACTCCGCGCCACCCTGCTCCTCCAGAGTCCTCCTGCCGCTACCACCGACGAAAGGAGGAGGCTTAGGGAAAAGAGCTCAAATGGAGGTTTGCCGTATATATGCGAATGAGAAAATGTGCTCTGCCTCTGTACTCTATATGGTATAGTCTATAGTATACCTATGCCCTCTATGTAGGATATACGCAAGAGCCCTCAGTTTACTTCCATTTATATACATTTGTGTGTGTCTGTGTGTATTTGTATAAATTGCAAACGCTCTGTATCAGAGTATCTCAAACCTACTACTTACCACCCTTCGATGCACTTTCCGCAATTCTAAAGCTATTTTTCATCTATTTGAAAACCAAACAATTTTGTATTGGGACACCCTGGAGCTTAGCATGGACACAAACCGGCAAAAGTTCTCGAATGTCGGTAAATGTCGGTTAGAATGTTTAAACCAATTCTACATCTGATACTGTATACCCACCTCTCTCTCTCTCTCTCTCTCTCTCTGATGCTATATACTCCCTCCATCTGATAACATATATTTGCATCCTCTCTCTGATATGATGTGCCCCTCCCCTTCTCATATTATACACTCATATACTCCATTTCATCATCGTCAGCCTTGTCTTCCCATGACTTCCTATTCCCCCTCCCCTTGCCCTTTACCATCTACCGCTCTCACCACTTCATTCACTCCTCATTCTATCCAAAGTCCTTATCCATTTCATCTTCGTCAGCCTTGTTTTCCCGTGATTTTATTTGCCCCCTCCCCTTGCCCTTTACACATCTACCGCTCTCATCACCTCACTCACTCCTCATTCTTTTCAGACTCCTGATTCATTTCATCATCATCAGCCTTGTCTACCGATTGCCTGCTCTGTCCCCTCCCCATGACCTTCACCATCTATCGTTCTCATCACCGCATTCACTCTTCATTCTATCCAGACTCCTTGTCCATTTCATCTTCGTCAGCCTTGTGTTTCCGTGATTTCATCTGCCCCCTCCTCTTGCCCTTTACCATCTACCGCTCTCATTACTTCATTGACTCCTTATTCTATTTAGACTCCTTATCCATTTCATCATCGTCAGTCTCGTCTTCCCGTGACTTCCTTTCCCCCTCCCTTTGCCCTGTACCATCTACCGCTCTCATTACCTCATTCACTCCTCATTCTCCTCATACTCCGTATCCTGCATACCCCCACTCCTCACACCTTCGTCATAATTACTTCCCCTCCATAAACCCTTTCATCTTATACCTTAGGCCCTCCCTTTCCTTGTTTATAACACCCCTTTCCCTTATTCTGTTTCCATAATTTACAACAACTCTTCAACCTTTCAGCCCCTACCATTCTCTCACTCACACACGTCTGACGCTCACAAACAGGCGAAGCACTGTCGGACAAAACTGAATTTTCATGAACAAATCCGTCTACAGGTCACAATTTTGATCCGATTTTTACGTATTTTCTCAAAAATTTGAGCTGAGTAAATTCTTCAGAGATCTCTCCAATTCGATTCTCAATCGATTCTAAAATTATTGTCTCAACAAAAAACTGTGTGAAGAAGAAAAGTGAAAAAAGGTGTTTTCAACTAAATAATGTTTAACCTGCAAAAAATAATTTGCATAAAATCAGAATCGATTAAAGTGAATTCGCATGCCCTAGAAGAACATAGATAATAAATTTTCTTCTTGACTTAATTGTTATGAACAAATTTCATAGATAATTGCATAAATCTGAGATAAATATATAGATACAACATTTTTCTCATCTATGATTACTACGATTCGATATTTAAGAGTTACCTAAAATGAAAAATCTATAAATAATTAATTTGTTATATTATATACAAATTTTGTAAACAAATATTGAAAATCCATATCTAGCAAGCTTTGTAAATAAGTTGAAAAAGATCACAAAACCCATTACATGACGAAGCAAAATCATTAAAGAATTATTTTCCTGCGCAAAAGCGTCACATTACAGAAATTGTTGAATAAATTCGTTAATAACAAGAGAAATTATTAATTTATGGCATTTTTGATTACTGGGTACAATTTTCATAATAAATTACTTATTACAGCAATTTTCGCCGAGGGATTTTTTTCTTGTGCAGGAACAGTTTTCAAATTAAATAAGTTAAAATGCAAAGCCTGAAAGATTGGACAATCCATTTTTTTGATTGGAAAAGGCCTGGCCTGATTGACTGTAAATGAAATGGGCGTTTTTTGAGTTGAAACAGACAGAAACGGTTTTCAAAATGAAATGAATCAGGATTTAAAGACTCAAAATTAGACAATTTTGAAATGATAACGTTATATTTTTCGTCTCTTTCAAAATGAAAACTATTAAAATTGAACAAGTTCCACTTTGAAGCTTTCATACATAAGGAGTGTCAGTACTAATCATTATAAACTGAAATTTTTTAATTTTAAATATTTAAAATTGAACATTTACAAATTTTAAGAATAAAAATTGAATAGTTTCTTATTTTAAATGCCTAATATTTTTAAATATCGAATCAGGAGCCTTCAATATTGAGGAATTGAAAATTGTATTGTATAATTGAAAATTTGTTCGTTAAATGCCGTACAAATGTAACAATTAAAAAAATTTTTTTTTAGATTTGTGGCTTTCAAGTAGTCAAAAGGGCTGAATTGCAAATTTGAAAATTTTCTGAATTTTTAAACTCGAAGCTTCAAAATTTCAAAGTTTTAAATTGAAATCGCAGGAATTAAAAAAGAATTATTATAATTTCTTGTAATGTCAAGTGCAACTTGAAGTAACTCGATCAATTTTTTGAATTAGTATTGATGAGGTTTCCGTTCAAAACTAAATAGTTTCAAATTTTAAGCCCTCAAAATCGAAATTTACTTCAAACATTCCAAATGAAATAATTTGAAGGACTGATCCGAATTCGAGCGATTCTAAACTTCCTTTAAAAGTATACAATTTTTATATTAAGTGTTTTAATTTACATTTCATAATTGTTTAACTTACAATTTGAATATTTTGAAATAATGAACACTTCAATTTCAAATTGATCAAGTTCCAAGAAATTTTATATAAAATTAGTAAATTAGTATATTTTCAATTAAAAATGTTTAAATTTTGAACTGTTCAATTATGCAGTTATATTTTACTTATCTGAACATTAAAAATTGTACAATTTTCAAAATTTAACTTTGAAATTGGCTCATTGCGACGTCTTAAATTTATAATTGTTCAAATTTCAAAAATTTTGATATAAAATGAGTAAATTACTAAATTTCCAATTATAAACGTTTAAATTTGAAAGTTTTTAATTACGCAGTTATACTTTACTTATCTAAACATTAAAAACTGTACAATTTACAATTAAAAACTGTACAATTTACAATTAAAAATTGTACAATTTTTAATGTTTGACTTTGAAATTGTCTAATTGGGAGGTTTTAAATTTATAATTGCTCAAATTTCGATAATTTTGATTTAAAATTAGTAAATTAGTAAATTTTCAATTATAAACGTTCGAATTTGAAACTGTTCAATCATGCAGTTATACTTCACTTATCTGAACATTTATAATTGAACAATTTTCAAATTTAAACTTTCAAATTGTCTGATTGCGAAGTTTTAAATTTATTATTACTCAAATTTCATGAATTTCGATTCAAAATTAGTAAATTACTAAAATTTCAAATTATATACGTTTAAATTTAAAACTGTTTGACAATGAAGATCCTAATTTGATTGACCAGACACTAATAACTTTACTTTGAAACGTTTCAATTCAAATTGCAAGATTGAAACTTAAGATTGGAATTGTAGCGTTCAGAAATGAAATTTCAAAACTCCGAAATTTTAATCATCAAAAATTAAAGAAATCGTTCAACTACTCTTTCAGTTTTTAAAAGATTAATTTTCAACACATTATTTAGAATTTTCATACATTCTTGAAGTTTTAAGCATTTATAAAGCCTCAATTAAAATTATTTTAATTCTTATTGCTTACGAATGAAAATAATTGTTCAATTACTAGGATTTCGAAATTGAAAATTCAATTTCATGCTTCTTTATTTCAAATTTTTCAATAAAGATAATCACAAAATTGATTATTTATATCCTTTCAGAACATGTGCGTTCATTTTGATCGATTATATGCTTATACAAGTTATTTTGTCTAAGTTGAAAAATTATTTTCTGCAAAATACCTTTTCTTCACTTTTCCGCTTAACATAGTTTTTTTGCAAGATTGAAGATTTTGGAATCGTCTGCAAATGGTCTCTGCAGAATTTAATCAGCTTCAATTTCTGAAAAAGAACATCAAAATAGGATAAAAATTATGATCTGTCGTCTGATATTTCCAAAAAAATCCAGTTTTGTCCCACTGTGCGAGGGGATGAGTGGTCGGGGTATATTGGGCCAGGAGGAGGAGGAGTAAGGAAAAGGGTGATGAGTATATTGAAGAGGAAGGATAGATGATGGCATGAGAGATGTGAGAGAGAAGAGGGCTAAAGTTGTAGACAGAGGTAAAGGGAAATAAGGAGCTGGGAGGGGGGCAATGGATAAAGAGTAGATCAAGTCAAACGATAGAGGGGGTAGGGGAAGTATTCAAAGAGGAGGTAGCAAGGGGGTACGTAATGAGAAAGGGTACGAAAAGATTCGTAGAGGTATGTATGGTAAGAGGGATCGGGTGATATGAGCGAAGGAGTGAAGGAGAGGTGTTCACAGGAATGGGAGAGGAATGAGGGAGACAGTATGGAGGGATATTGGTGATGAGAAGTAGAGAGATGATGAATTTGTAAGGGTATTGGTGACAGGAGAACTGAATTTTCGAGAAGTATATGGGAAAGCGGATCAGAAGTGAATCATGAAGGGGTGAAGAGTACACGCAATGCGAAGTAAATGGACAAAGGAGCGGGGAAGGAGTGAGTATGAAAAGAGGTAAAATGGAGAAGTGGTAAAAATATGATGTTTACAGGGGGAAGAGAGAAGTAAGGGATAGTGTATGGAGGGGTATTGGTGATGAGAAGTAGAGAGATGATGAATTTCTAAGGGTATTGTTAACAGAAGAACTGCATTTTCGAGAAGTATATGGGAAAGCGGAACAGAAGTGAATTTGTTGTTTACAGGGGGAAGAGAGAAGTAAGGGATAGTGTATGGAGGGGTATTGGTGATGAGAAGTAGAGAGATGATGAAT
>JAUMHM010000003.1:4717808-4729600 GCA_032362435.1 Melikaiella ostensackeni | reverse complement strand
TTTACGGGCAAAAAAGTGGAGTTTAGTTTTTTCAAAATAAATCGTGTCTGGTTTAGTTTCCGTTGATTATACCAGAGAATGAAATAAAGTGTAGGAAAATCTGCGTACATTCGAAATAAAAGTCTTTTAGTCCTATTATTTTGGGAATTACAATTTTTCAAAAATTCCATTTCTTTTGCATTTTAGACTAAAAACGGAGAAGTTGTGTGTTTGGAAAATACCTCATTTCCTGTGAATACCACGACAAAGTTCCTACAGAATAATTGAAAATGGAGTCAATTTAGAGTAAATTTAAAAAAAAGTGTCCTAACCCTAATAGGTCAAGAGATATGATCTTGGAAAGTGCACTCTTTCTGCATAGAGGCACCTGAGCGTTTCCTAAAGTGATACTATGGTCATGTTTCGCAATTTTCGTCCAAATAAGTGTATATAATTCATTTTTCATGTATGATACGTCTTTTTCCATTTTCAATTTTAGATTTTCAAGATTAAAAACTCTTCAATTGCAAGTTATGCAAGTCATCAAAATTACAGATTTTTCAATTCTGAAGCTTGAAAGTTGCATAATTTTTAATTGTAGATTTTCAAAATTTATACCTCTTCAATTTTGAAGAATTAAAATTCGAATTTCTACAATTTTGAAGAATTAAAATTCGAATTTTTACAATTTTGTAGAGTTACAATTGAAAACTCTTGAAATTTGAAAATATAGAATTTCAAATTACTAAATTTTCAATATGTATATTTTAAAAGTCTGTAATATTGAACGTTTTTTTTAGTAGTTCAATTTTCAATATTTATAATTGGAAATTCTTGAATTTTAACCATTTTTAAGATTCACAATTGAAGATTCATCAATTTGGAATGTTTATATTCTAAAGTAATGTAATTTCTAACGTTTTTGGAATATATAGTTCAATTTTGAAAATTTACAATGAAAAAATTCTTCAAGTTGGAATATTTTCAATTGAAGACTCTTCAATATTTTATATGTCAAATAGAAAATGATGAAATTTTAAGTGATTTTTTTCTGGAATAGTTCAGTTTTGAAGATTCTAAATTGAAAATTATTCAATTTAATAGATTTGAAGCTGTCAATTCTTCAATATTGTGAACTATTTTCATAAAATTTTTCCATCCTTGCAATTCCCAAAATAATACGACTAAAAGACTTTTTTTTAGATGTATGCAGATTTTTTCAAACTCCATTTCATCCTCTGGCATCATCAACGCAATTGAACCTTACACTATTTATTTTGAAGAAACTAAACTCCACTTTTTTGCCCGTAAAAACAGGCAAAAATCGTCAAATTTGAGGGGTCATAACTTATGACCTATTATAGGCAGGACATTGTTCTTTTTTAGTGATCACAGCAAATTGAGTCTACTTTGACTCATCCGTGGAACACTTTTCCGTACAGTAAGTAGGTGCAAAGGTACACGGTGTTTTTCAAGACTTAGTGATTTTTCGCTGAAAATCTAAAAAAGTGGGGATTTTTTTGATATATTATAATTCGAAACCTATGGAAGAAAGCGGAATTTTTTTTCGAAAAAATCATCTCATAGTTTTGTCTTCTTTCTTTTTCTTGTTGGAAATTTTGCTCTGAAATGCGATGGGAATTAACCGTCCACGCAAAAGTAACTTTTGGAACTGTTTAGAAAAAAACCCTGGTTTGGCAATTGATCTGTTGTAGCATTTTTGATATGTTAAAAGGGACCCCTTAACGAAACTTTCTCACTGAAAATATTCGATGTGGGATTTTTTCGGGAATTTCGCTCATTATTTCGACGTAATGCCCATTTAGAAAATCATTTCTTTTTCCACAACGAACTGCTGTACACCGTAGTATATCATTAGATAAATTGGGTACAAAATTCAATTAATTGTTTCGTAAAATGGGTGTGCTTTTTCAGTCTATTCTTATTCATTTTCATCTACAACAAGTACACAAGAAAAAAAGTAGTATTGAAACTAGAAAAAATCAGTACAAATACGAACGATATAATATTTTCATGATCCAAGAAAATTTGTTTTGCCTCAAGAAAATGTTACATAAACGAAGAAAATCAAGTTTCTTGAATCTTGCACATTTTTTTAAGCAATAAAAATGGTCCTTTATCAAGAAAATACTGTATCGCCATGATGGTGAATTTCACAGTAAAGGTTCCAATTTTTTTTATCAGGTACAGGAAAGTGAAGGAGTTTTGCCATTGCTTAAAAAAATGTGTGAAAAGCATGTTTGCGTGATAAAGCGGCTGCCCTATCCGGGCGTCAATAAACGCAGGTAAAAACGTCAAAATAGATTCTTATAGTCCAGCGGTTAAGAAGTCAATTTCTATTTTTTTAATTTCTTTCGCCAGAAAGCATTTATATCTCATATAGTTATGCAATTTCAATATAAGTTACAACTAAAAAATTGTATGCATATATTAATAAATACTATATTCGTACAAATTTCTACGAACAAAAAGTTGTGAGTTATAATTGAGTAGTTACAAGTTTTTCTAATGAAAGTGATTGCAAAGTAATATCAAACAGATTATGAACTAATATTATCATGAAGAAAATATTGAAAAATATGATTGCCATTAACTTTAATGAATAATTCAATAAAAAACGTAATATCTACATTTTTCCAGGAAAATGAGGGATCTATTCGCCATAAATATGCAAAGAAATATTTTTATCTCAAACGAAATAAGGCAACAATTAATAATAATCATTTATAAATTGGAATATTAATAAGGGGTGTAAAAAAATAATTCCGAATCTCAAATTGCATTCTTGATTTTCTTTTCCTTTTGGGTTGAAAATGAACCACGTGGAGAGACATGAATCGGTTCATATGTAGAGGTCGCTTATCGTGAATTTAATAAAAAACTTAATCTTTTTGAAAACAGCTGGTCATACTGGAAAATTATGCAGAATATAAAAGATGCAGATTTTCAAAAAGAGTATTTTTGGATCATCAGTCTCTTTATAAATTATGGATACTTGAAGACCTCTCAATAAGCGGGATAGGTAATCCACACTACTTGAAAACAATTTCCTTCGCATTTCTCCGTACGTATGCATAATTATGAAAATAATTACGGTAAAAAATCATTTTAATGAGCCGCGTCTTTTATATTCTGTATATAGTTTTGCGTTATGATCTGCTGTTTTCGAGAAAAATTAATTTTTCTGTAAAATCAGACCAATTTATTTCACCTTTCACGTGGTTCATTTTCAACCCACGAGAAACAAAAAAATCGAAAGTGCACGTTAAGATTCGGATTCACTTTTGTTCAAGCACCTCTAATATTCATATGCTACTAATTTATAAATAAACAAACATTTTTTCTACGTAAAAAGAAAGTATTATGCTATTAGTGATATATTATCACAAAATCTTCAAAATAATTACTCAGAATTATTATCAGAAACTGTTTGAAATATTATCAAACATTCTCTGTAAAAACTAGAGATCTCTTTTTTGCGGTGTCATTTTTTCGTGTCCTTTTTTGAAATATGATAACTTTATGCTGTTATTTTCAATGTGGAAAAACGACTATGGAGTCCCACCAGTGCTCTCATTTTAGAATCACTGGAGACAGTTTTTTAGTCGCATTACAATACCTGAAATTAGCTCTGAAATAATACTTTTTTTGCAGTGTTGACAAGAATGTTGATTTCCAGTGAATTTCATTCCTACTAAAAAAATCTTGTAACTGACTAAGTTTTCACGTGAACAATTCAAAAAGTTGACCGAGTACAATTTAATTTGCACCATTCATTGAATGTGCTAAATCGAAGATGGCGAAGTAATTATAAAGTAAAATTGGATTAAAAAATAGCACGTATTAAGAATCTATTTTTGTGAAAGTATATTTTAAAAAAACATCACGTGCGTCCTAAACTACGACTCAAGATAGTTTTATGTGTAAACATCTTCGGTAAACGTTAACTGAAATTGGAATCTTACATGAAGCAGAAGTCAAAAAAATAACTTTCACTTTTCCATACACATATCAATATATAGAAAAATACTGTACGAAGCCAAAGAAATTAGTCAAAATATAAAATATAAAAAAATATATAAAATATACATAATCACTTTTCCATACACATATCAACATGTAGAAGAATACTGTATACGAAGTAAAAAAAATAACTGATGGGCTCCTTTGAGCGGGTGAAGAGAAGCAAGACACACGACACAACGCGTATGTTAGAGCTTTGAAGGTCTCTCCACAATAGGACTCTATGAATCGACATAGTTCCAACACAGTGCGAATCACGTTGATGCTGCATCGACGTTGTGGAGACAGCTTGCATTACACTTTCGAGTCATGTTTCCACTCGACTCAGGCGCGACTCCCCATATCGAGGTCTAAGATGTTTACACATCAAAATGCTTTTATTATATAAAATGAAGTGGAAACGCCTATCGATTCGGAAGTAGACAAAATTTTGTTTATTTATAAATAAAGAGTTAACAATCGCTGAAGTGAGTAGTACCCGCTATGAAAAACTTAGAAAATTTCGCCCACTCCACCTCGGTAAACAATTGCCCAATAACAAAATAAACTGCCGTCTCATACGGCTACATTTTGGCACTTTGACGGTGACTGTGTCGTCAACAGTAGACGTTCGTTTCCATCATCCTTCGCCTGTAAGAGATCTGTCTGAAAATCAAACAGATACTGTTACAAAGGAAGCGGTGATCACAATTCGCAATCTTTCGCCACCAACAACTGTACCTGATGAAGCAGACAATGTGCTACAGAAGAAAAAAGTGTTGGAAGAATTTGTTAAGGAAGATATAGAAATCAAATTACGAGAGGAAGATAATAGATTGCGCTCAATGATGGACAAAATGCGGAGTGAAATATCAGATATTAAATGTAAAACTATCGCTACGAGTAAAAAATCATCTGATTGCCACGAAAAAATGGATGTCAATTCATTTTTAGAAAACACGAAATCGCTAGATTTTTCTCATCCAATTGGGAAAACAATGATAGCGTTACAGTTAAGACCTGATAACTCTTAAGCACCTTATACAGATGCGCGATGGCTTTCAGCAATGCAATGGCACTAATGATCAACATCATGCTATGAGAGGTTCAGACTAAGTGGGCTTTAATTACCTCATAGCAGAAGTGTTGAGGAGAAAATTGCTCAGCATGATATCGAACCTGGGTATATCGAAGAGCAATTTGAAGATCTCGTCATTTTGTTGCGCGCCTACTCTCCGGAAGTACGTTGTAGCATCGTCAAGTTCGGTGAGATGACAAACAAGGAATTGGAGGAATATTTATCCAAGCATGATGCGATAGAAGGCTTCGAAGACCTTAGGCCGTTGGATGGAAGTTAGAAACGTGCTAATTACGTTTTCGTATTTACGTTGAACGGTTTGTAACCCAGTTACAGATGTCGACTTATAGCTAGCTTGCGTAGCTGTGTAAATGGAAAGGACATCGTATCTCTGTTACACACACTGCTCGGTAAACCCGACAAAGCTGGAGCGGATATCCGAATGACAGTTTGCGATCATGTTGTTCTTTCTTCTAGCTGCCTGTTTTGTCTCTCCGTTTATGTTTCTAAGCCAGTTGGTGACTGTTTTTTCGGGCACCTTCCATCTTTTTATCTCTGACAGGTCTTCGTTGTCTTGATCACACTGGATCTCCATACTTTCAAGGCTTGTACACGCTCGGTTACCAGTACGCCAGCGTAGCGGCGTTTTGCGTTCGCGTCTGGAGAGAAACCTGGAGAGTGCTTGTGGACACACTGGACAAACGCAGCTACTCTACGCCCCGAATTGCCGTCAAAATCCTAAATTGATTCGCGTTTCTTGGTGCGTGGCTGCGTAGCAGTGGTCGAAAAATGGATTTACGCGAACAAATAGCTCCACAGGATACATTCCGTAACCGATTTAAGATAATGTTTTTTTGAATCGCTCCGCATTAAATTCCTCACAAATGGAGGGAAGCAAATTTGTTTGTTTTCTCATTCTCTTAACAATACTTTTGCAAATACAACGGCAGAATGGTTCATTTCAACGATATTATTTTTGATCTTCGAATAAATGTTTGAAATAAAGTAATTGTTATTCAGAAATAATAAAGACAACTTAAAAAACTGGTGCCTGCCGAATGTTGTAGCAGCTCACGGGGAAACCAGTCAAAATGATTTACATTTGTAAACAGTCGAGTCCAAACAGAGTAGAAAAAATTTTGATTGCAGAGTTTTCGAAAAATCGCGAATGTTATTTTTCTTTCTTAATCTGCATAATATGCTGAATTTTTTTATACTTCTTATTGGAGTTTTTATCATAGAAATTCAATTTTTTCTGGAGACCCGAAAATGAAAGATAGATCTGGAAGCACGATTTTTCCTATTCTGTGCATTTCCGAAATTTTTTATTCTATTTCGACTGCGCCCAACCGCAAGATATTAATCGATTTATTTAGAATTCTATACACGTTATAAGGGATCGAAAAGGAAACTTTTACGTGCTAAGGGAGCGTTCACATATCAAGTAACATTGAAAAGGAGGGAAGGGAGTTTTTATTTCGTAACGGTCTGTTATGCGGGGGTGGGTGGGTGGGGGGGGATTTTTGACTCGAGTACGTAACATTTTTAATTGTCTTCAAAAAGCGATGTTACTAAATGTCTCGAAAATATCGAACACATTGTTGTCGAAAACCTGATTGGTTGCGACACTGCGTGAATATAACTTCAAGTGACTGTTTTCAGGTTTTTTATCTATTAATAAAGATTTATGAAGTTTCTGCACTACCAATTTGTATATCGGAATTTTCCGAATAAATAATTTTACTTCACCATAAAATTCATTTTTAAATGTTTCTGTATACACTATTGACAGAAGAGAAGATTTAAATTGTAAATGATTTTTTGATATCGAGAAATAATTCTGTTCTTAACATTTCTTCACATACTGTTGTACCACACTATAATTTCTGAACTTTTACACATTAAATTTTAGAAGAATATTCTGAAAGGTTTCATAACAATACAAAAGGTTTCTAAAATTTCCAAAGAAGAATCTGAAAGATTTCATAACAATTTTTTTAATTTTACAGAATTCAAAACAAAATTACACGAAAATTTTGAAAAATTTTAAAATATTAGAAAGTTTAAAAAATTTGAAAGGATGAAAAAAGTCATTTCCTTGAGATTGATGGTGAAACTTTTCATGTTTTTTCATTTTGAGAATTGAACTTTAAGAAAAAATCAAAAAAGATTGCAAAACATTTCAAAGGACTTACTTATATTTTGAAAAAGAGTAGAAGATTTCAAAGCAAAATGTTTGAATTCGGTTAGATCAAAAAAACCAAAAAAAAATCGAGTAAATTCAAGAAATATTTAGAAGATTTGAAGAGACTGAAAAAAATTTTGAACTGTAGAAGATTTTAAAAAATGCAGATTTTTTTTATAGACTTGAAAGCATTTCCGAAAGTTGATCAAATATTTTCTATTTAATAAAAGATTTAATGCTTTCACGATGATTCATTATGATAAAAGGAGGTGTTTTGGGTTTCAATCGTGTGCAAAAGTACGAAACGTCGGCAAGATTCGTAGTATTTTTTATTTCTTTCTAACTTCTCAAAGATCTGAATATCTTAATAAAGGCTCGAATTGGACTTATCAGGAACGTTTTAACACTAAAAAATTTGCTATCGCATTTCTTGTGCGAATTTGATGAATTTGAACATTTATTTGCTTTGGAAATGCAGCATCGAACTGTTCGGTTAAAAATTTATTTTGTTTTCTTCAACATTCTTGTTTCTTAATACAACGTAGAATTGCTTGGTTGAAATTTTATTTTTTTGATTGAAAATTCATGTTTTATGTTGACAATTCACTTTTTTGGGTACAAAATTAATTTTCTTACTTCACAATTCCTATTATTCGTGCACAATTCAACGGCCTACTCCAATGCTGAGTAACATTTCATTTTCGTGCATTTTATGTTCTAATTATTATAATCGTACACAGAACATCACGATTTAATTTATACTTTCCGTTACGCAGTTCAAGAACTGAAAATGAGATGGAAGTCTTTGAGAGATCGAGGAGCTCGTATAAAGAACTTTGCAGAAGGGAAAAGCGGAAGTGGACCACGATTTCTGTCGGATACGCAAATGAAGTTTCCCCAAAGCACGGACTTTCTTGACAGCGTTTAACGCCACAGGCGGTATGAAAGTGATAAATTCTACATACATTAGATGATTCACATTGATTCACGTTCATGTTTTTATTTGCCAGTTCATTAGGGGACATACTTCTAGACATGACAATACGCCTACTTTTTGTCTTTACGAGTTGTAATCGATTACTGCCATTGCTTATGATGCAATTTTTTTTCTGGACCTGGAATCTTTTTAAAATTAGACCTGGAAAACCTGGAAAAATTATGGAATTTTGAAACCAGACTCTTGTAGCAACCCTGTTTAGTGAATTCTCTTTCCTGGGATACAGCTCTTGACAAAATGGTTTCATACACGGTAGATGCTGCTAAATGAGTATTCTCGAGGCAAGCATAGAAAGCATTTTTGTTGATTCCTTGACACATATCCATCAAACCACAGAAAAGATTGAGTCCTTCATAACCAATTCCTAACAATCGCATTACGAAAATCAAGCGTCGATTCATTTCCGCTGCATTTTTCACCATAGGTCCCGAATTAATCATAAGCGTCGAATCACATTTGCATATGTGACGCGATCTGAAGAAAGACCCCTAAGCGCCACAATGCTAATTTTAGAGGAGAAGCAGGAGAAGTGACGACAAGCCGATAGGACTCTTCCGATATTTCTCTCTCTTTCCAACAGGCACACTTGTAAAGGTCTATTGTCCATGTGAGTTCGGCCGTCTTCGTAATGAAAGACAGAGTATCTATACTCTTCTCACCAACAGGTACAGCGTGTGCTATGTACAGGGCAACGGACCGCTCACAGTTACGGGATTTGTGCATGTGTGCGTGACGAGAGAGAAGTGTCGAATGCTCTCCCGAACGACAATGTTTAAACCGTTGTAGCGAACAAACTATTGACGATAAAATTTTTTCAACTGTACCATCTTAAAGAGCAGGTTCGAATCTATGTAAAACTTAAATAATCATAAAATCGATTTTTTGGCGCTTAGGGGTCTTTCTTCAGATCGCGTCACATTTACAGAATACTCTTTAGACTCACGACCTTTTCTCCGTGACACAAAATAGCTTTAATCACTGGAAATGAATTTAACAGACTTTCAATCGAAGCACTTGTCCATTCATTTGAGTACTCATTCTCGTAAGCTTTTAAATTTGAATCAAAACCAATAGTAAACAGTTTTAAACAAATGAGACAAATGTGTCCTTCAGAGTTTTGCAAAATTTTTTTGATTATACCAAAAGAAGGAAGAGTCTCATCATCGCTTAAGTCTAAAAGAACGCACATTTCTTCTCTGTAGGTCGTTCATTTTAAAGTAAGCCATTTTACACTAACACAAGAGTCTCCTTTAAAACAATACGGCAAACTGTCAGCGAAATTTTCATAATTTTCTAACAAAATTACATTTTCCACAATTTGATTTCGCCCTGTAATTGTATCATTTTCCAAACCTTCACCTGAGGAAAAACGGTAACACAGCTTTAATTGTTGCTTTAGTGCAAGAGTGAGAGTCATGTTTTTTCACGACTTTGTTGCCTTTCTCATGAACAGTTGGAATTAAATAATAATTAATTCTTAAGACACTTATATAATCTGTGGAACAAAAAACATTACTCCAAAATTCTATCAAGTGTAGCAAGAAAGTAATTTTGGACAACCCTATTAATAAATGAATTACTTTTTGAATTCATTTGACATCCTAAACTTACGAAATTTACCAAAATATTAGAAATATTTGATCTCTGATGACTCCACTGCGTGTATTCCTTTAAAAATTTAGAGTATGGTCCCACTTTTGGAAACAACTCTGAAATCCCCCTTTTCTTCCTCAAGTAAAAATAGAAAAGACTTACCTATCGATAAAAGAATGCAAGTTAGTCTTACCTTCAAATTTTTCGATGTACTTTTCCAGGCCCCACAATGTGAAAAGCTCCTTGTAAGCCATCGGTCCTATCACACTTATTTTCGCTATAAAGTTCACAACTGTACACACACGAGGAAACAAGTGAACAGTTATTAAAGCCATGTAAAGAGTGGACCACGTGACCAAACCAGTCTTGAGATCGATATTTTTTGCCCCATATTTGAAAATAAAAGTTAAAATAAATCGGAAAAACTTTGGGAAAATATTAATAAAGGCAAAAGAACAGTGTGTGGCAAAGCGTAGAGTTGGGGGAAGAAAAAAGTTTATTATAAAAAAAATAAATAATGACCGACTTCAGGTGGCGCCAGGGGTGCTCTGTTTAAGTTCAATCTATAACTTGTCATAAGTCACAAGTTTGAAAATTCATTTTTTCTGGTTGAAAATTTGCCTTTTTGGTTTAATAATTTATCTCTTTTGGTAAAAATTTCTTCTTTTGGTAAAAATTTCTTTTTTTTTTTTTGGTTGAAAATGGAACTGTTTCGTTGAAAATTAATCTGTCTTAGTTGAGGATTCATATTCTTGGGTACAAAATACAACTGTTTTGTAGAATATTCGTGTTTCTGGCTTGAAATTTCAATAGCTTGGTAGAAAATTTAACTATTTGTTCGAAAATTTAAGTTTTTGGTTGAAAATTCAACTCTTGTATTGAAAATCCGTCTTTTTGGTTCAAAAATTTATCGCTTTTGGTAAAAATTCCACATATTTATTAAAAATGCAACTTTTTGATAGAAAATGATTCAGTTTTGGTTGAAGATTCAGCTATTTTGTTGAAAAGTCAACTATTTGACTCAAAATTAACTTTCTTCTTGAAAATTCACATTTTGTAATTTGTATTTTCACAGTTTTGTAATAAAAGATCGGTGTGTCTGCTGACACGTTAAACGTGCCTTCAAATGAAAATACGAGGCATGTCAAAAATCTAATAAGCCCAAAAATTAAAGCAATAAGCACGGGGAAAACCTTCAATAATTTGCACCCTTATTAGAAATAAACCATAATCGGAAAATTGGTTACAAAAACTAGCATTTTTCACAATATTGTTGAAGCTTTTCAGAAGTTGATTATCAAAATGGTGAAAAAAAGGTTAATTTTTCAACTGAACTGAAAATGTCGTGAATGTTGACTGACGGCTACCGGCGCTGATTGTTCATTGGGCCTAGATTCAATCAAATGCGTGGGGAATAACATGAAAGTTCAATTTTCTCCAAATAAAAACAATTCTATCACATTTTCTTCTACAAGACATTAATTTAGAAACTTTTCATTATTCTTAAAAACAATTTATACTAATGAAAAAGGTGAAATGCTTTTTTTTTTGCGAAAATTTGCCTTCAACTTGTGGTGGGAAGTTGAAATAAATATTCTGTTATGTCCACATAAACATTCATATTAATATTTATTGTCATTATCAAACTAAAATACTATTTTAATATAGGATTTTTATTATTAATTAATAATAATAAATTAAAAGTTTTAAAAACTTCTGAAAATATTAAAGAATACTCACATTATAATTTTTGAGAACCAGTTGATTTTTTATTAAAATTTCATTACATGGAATTTTATTAATAGTTAATTTGAGTCCATAATATGTAATTTTATAAAATTGGCTTTAGGGTCCAATAACTGAATACAATTTAAATTGCTTCAGACGTTTCGGCACACGATAGTGGCCCTCTTCAGTGAATTTTATTTCTGAAAAAA
>JAUMHM010000003.1:4685264-4709879 GCA_032362435.1 Melikaiella ostensackeni | reverse complement strand
GAGAACAGAAAGTGCAGAATCTGTGAATGGGAAGAGGAAACATGGGAGCATGTATGGGAAGGATGTAGGAGAGGAATTGAAGGTAAAAAGAGTTTGCGAAAGAATGTGGTGAGGATTCTAGGGGCGGATGGATGAGGGAAAGAGTGGATGAAAGAGTTGGAGGGGGCTAGGGGAGAGAATGGAGTTACAAAAGAAGAGAAATAAAAAGGAAACGGAAGTCGCTCAGATTAGAAGCGTAAAGATTTCTAAGTACATGTTATGTAATAGCATAATTAGATTAAGATGCGGTTGCGTTCTTGCTCTCTCTCTCACTTGCACTCTCCCTTTCGATTGATCGCTCACTCGTAGTTTATGTAAATAGTTGTAAGTAACTGTTAATAGTAAGGATAAGCTATTATAAAATATGTATGCGGAAGTATTGTAAGAAATGGAGGTCATGTAAACCCTTGGGGGACACATTATGAATAAAGAATATTACCTCTTCGTGTTGCAAAACTCTGAGCATCTCCATATAATCTATCACTTTTGCTCTCTTTTCCAAAAACGAATTTCTGCTCATCGAAACTGTTTGTCTCTAGTCTGGTATAAACGACTCCGTTGGGAGTGAAGCAGGCGCACTTTTTCGAGGCTTTTTGAACTTCGGGGGTTGGTATCGCATATCGACACTTGTGCCTCCTCCATCGGCGACCGTCTCTTTCACACTGCCACTTTTGGCCCGGAACACAATCTGCTTGAGCCTCCGGTCGTGAACATTCGATTGCCAGACGTTCATGCTTTGAAGAATGAGATGACTGCACGGGGTGAACTCTGTTCTCGAAATTCAGTTCAGAATCTAAAGAAAAAGATTCAATCTTTGGTTATTGGAATTATAAATGTTTTAAAGTATTGATTACTGAAATGTACCACGGTGGGATCGAATCAACTTTAATTGAAAAGTGCTTGCAATGCTTGCAGTGCCTGAGCAAAATAAAATAAAAACAACTTTGGAGCAACTTTTACCATCAACTCGTATGCAGATTCTACATCTCATAATTCTTGAAGAACAAAACTTGACTTTCTTTAGAAGACTTCAGGTGATGATTTCAAAGTTGATCTGAAAACTTTTATGGGATGCCAGGAAACCACAGGAAACCATAATCAACCAGAAATTCCCATATGCAAGCACCTTCCAATCAAAGTTTGTTTAGCCCAGCCGTAATATGTCTTCGAAAAAAGTTACAACATTTTTTTTTATTTTCTCCCTAAAAAGTTTATTAGATTTTTCATAACTTAAAATATTTTTCGATACTGTTCAACACACAGAACTGTGCGTAAAAACCCTCACTAACGTGTAAAATAATGTAATTTATCCATTATTACTTCATAAATTTCATTCTTAATGCTTATAAATTCTTTAAAATTATTCAGTAATTATACTAGAGATGTACGAGACCCGAACCAGAGCCGGTCCGATAATTTCCACCTGGGTTTCTGAAAATTACCGAAATGGGTCGGATCTCTCGATCTCTATTGGTAATCGCTCTAGGTAACGCCGTGATATGACAACACGTCATAATTAGGAAATGAAGCTGATGTAAAATATAATTAGTGACACTCACCTGTTGTCACCGGAAACAAGTCTTTTTGAGAAAAAGAGCATCATTTCTGATATTGCTATCAGTAACACGTTCTGTGATTATCAGGTCATATTGATATAAACTGTCATAATTTTTTGTGTATTTTTAACGACATGTAACTTCATAATCTTTTATTCCATTTTCAAGTTTTCCACTTTAAAAGTATTAATTTTTGATTGCGGTGATATAATTTGTACAGTTCCAAATTTTTATTTGCAAAATACATGAGGAGAGCAGTACATCTTAGGCTCTTATTTCTCAAGTAAGGCGAAATGGTACATCTCTTTTCTCGTATATATGGCAAACCTCCATGCAGTGAATAGCTTCGTACAGTGGATAATTGCAAATAAAATCGAAATACTTGAAGAAAACTAGATTTACAAACTTCATATGCTTTATGTCAACGAAAATGGATTTGGAGACGGAAGCTCGAGTTTTTATTATTTATAATAACAAAAATAAACAAAAAATATTGTAATTTACGTGATCAAGTAACTTTTCCTCAAAATTTGTCATTTTTTCAATCAAATAACATGTTCGCAGAGCAATTTTGTTTAATAATATATGTTCCTTGGCCATAAAAATGTAATACTCTCAACGCCAGAATAATATATTTCATAGCAGATAACACAGCTCCACAAAAAAAAGTTGTCAGCCCCAGAAACCAGAATAGGCTTACCCTATATTTTCGAGGTCACTGAATCCGGATCCGGAGCCGGTTTGGCTCTATCACGTCACATTTCGTCTCTAACCTCAAAAAACATGGAAAATCGCTGATTTCAGGTGAAACATCACGCCCGTCTATGAAAAGTGGGCATATTCTATGTTTGCGAGGTCGCTGAGTACGAATCCGGAGTCGCTGTGGTTCTATGACGTCACACTCCGTCTTCAACCTCAAGAAAAAACGTGGAAAATTGGTAATTTTATGTAAAATATGCATTTTTTCAATGCAAAGTGGTCATATCCTATGTTTTCGAGGTCGCTGAGTACAAATCCTGTGTCGGTTCGGTACCACGGTCCCAGCATTTAATCTTTGATACGTAACTTCGGAAAAACTTTGAATCCAACAGACAAGACTCCACTCGTCCGACTTCTCGCTTAGCGGACATTGAAAGCTAGTCGACAATCAATAATGCCATCGGCAGCATTATGCCTATGTTTTCGAGGTCGCTGAGTACAAATCCTGTGTCGGTTCGGTATCACGGCCCCAGCATTTAATCCTTGATACGTAACTTCGGAAAAACTTCGAATCCAATAGACAAGACTCCACTCGTCCGATTTCTCGCTTAGCGGACATTGAAAGCCAGTCGACAATCAGTAATGCCATCGACAGCATTATGCAGATAAGAACCGTGCGAACCAGCATTCCGCACGTTCTCGCACTTCATAATTATATGTTTGATCCCACAGTTATATCAGGTGATGCATGCATCTTTGCTATTTTGATATTGCTGAACGAGATTTTCTCTCAGTATGATTTTGTTACTTGAACGAGTGACAAAATCCTGCTACTCCGGCAGATTCTGTGAACGATGACAACTGCCCTGAAAGGGGATCTGTAGAATGATTCGTATCACTATCTGTCGGAGTAACGAAGCCAGTAGGAGCGTACTGCCTTGCAGGAGGGCATTAGGGTGTGAGGATGAAGCCGTAATGTGTCCGACGACAAGTTGATTTTGTCCTCGTCAAAGTCGGAAAGCCCTCATACTTAGCCGTGGGGAGGTATGAGGGTTATCGCCCCCAGGACGGCAGACTCACCTGCGATCGGACCAGGATCCCTAATGTGTGCTCCTATCATATACTTATGGCATTTATGAATGAAATCAAAAATTTCTCAACTCAACAATATAAAGCTACTAAGTCACGAGTTGATATTGAAGCTGTCACCTCAAAACATCATTGTAAAAGAGACCCTGATTCATTCTAGAACGTATGCAGTGAATTCTATCCACCAAAAACTCGTAGGATAATTTTTGAGCATATAAGAACGATTTACGAAGATTGTCATGATCTCACAATTGCTGATCAGGATAAAAAATGGTTGCCATATAAAATATGCGATTATTGTAGATCACAATTGACTTGTTGGCATTAAAGAAAAAATATTGAAGATCTTAAATTAAAAAGTCCAACTTTATGGGCAGAACCCACTTGTGAAGAGGAGTGCTTTTTCTGTAAGAACGGTGTAACTGGATTCAACCAAAAAAATTAAAAAAGCATTGCTTACGTCGATGCTCCGACAGTCATAAGACCCATCAAGATGTGCAATATAGATGAGCAAGGTATTGAAGGCATCGGATGTGTTTCTTCTCGGGAAAGTTTAGAGATCCAAGAAGACGCTAGCGAAAAAGAATGCTCCAGTGAATCTGACATTGACGACGAATATGTAGGATGTAAAGAAAAGAAACCACAACTTTTTTCAAATGAAGAATTGAACTATCTCATCAGAGATTTGGACTATCCAAAGAAACAAGTGAATTCGTGGTTTCCATACTCAAAAAGAAAAACTTGGTGGAAAAAAATGTGAAAGCAACTGACTATAGGAATAGAGAAAGAGATTTCAGGAAATATTTCATAAAAAAAGAGCCTTTATCAGTTTACTGTCACGATATAAATGGATTGATGGATTGATTGAAACCAGAGATTTACAGAGCCATCGAACGGAGACTATTCATAGATTCCTGTAAGAGAAGTTTGAAAGCTGTTTTCCTTCACAATGCGAATGTTTTACTCTCATACCGGTAACACATTCAACTACGTTGAAAGAGAATTACCAAAATATCAGGCTGGTATTGGATAAATTGAAATATTCAGAACACAGTTGACGGACTTGTGGGGATTACAAAATATTAGGAATAATTCTGGGTAAGCAATCAGGTAACGTTAAACACCCATGGTTTCTATGCTAATGGGATAGTAGAGACTGATCTTATCATTATAAAAAGATTGATTGGCCAGCCAGAGGAACTTTTGATCCAGGATCAGAGAACATCAGCAATCTCCCGCTAGTGGATCCGGCGAGAGTTTTACTGCCACTTCTGCATATAAAACTGGGCATGATGAAGCAGTTTGTATCAGCATTAGAGGAAGAAGATAGCTGTTTTATATATCCTCAAGGATAATTCCCAGAACTATCGGATACAAAACTAAAAGCAAGAATATTCGATGGACCTCAAATCAGGAAAATGTGTAGGGATCAGAATTTCGTCACAACTATGAGCAAAATACAAAAAGCAGCTTGGTTTAACCTCAAGAAAGCTGTTGAAAACTTTTTAGGGAAACACAAGAGTGAAAATAACAAAAGAATTGTGAGAAATATGATACAGAACTTCGGTAAAATGGGATGTATCATGATCTTGAAAATGAATTTGGTTGATTACAGTGAAGAGTTTGGAGATAGATTCCATCAAGGTATTAAAGAGATGGAAAGTTGCTACCAAGGGAGGTGGGATATAAACATGACGGCAGACTTTTTTTGGGCATTGAAGAGAGAACATACACAGCAAGAAGTTAAAAGGAAGCGGAATCCATTACGTCGATCTTCTGAAGATAAAAGAGTGCGATACTCAAGAGGGGCGTGAATTGAAAGGAACTTGCTGTGAATTCGGACTCAGGAACCTAGAGACCATAGGATACGACCACTTTGCATTGAAAAAATACATGTTTTACATAAAGTTATCAATTCGCCACGTTTTTTTTTGAGGCCAGAGACGAAATGTGACGACATAAAACAACAACGACTACGGATTCGTACTCAGCGACCTTGAAAATATAGGATATGACCACCTTGCATTGAAAAAATACATGTTTTATATAAAATCACCAATTTGCCACGTTTTTTTTTGTTAAGGACAGAGTGTGACGTCATAGAACCACAACGATTCCGGATTAGTACTCAGCGACCTCGAAAACATAGAATATGACCAGTTTCCATAGACGGGAATCATGCTTCACCTGAAATCAGCGATTTTCCTTTTTTTTGAGGTTAGGGACGAAATGTGACGTAATGGAGCAAACCGGCTCCAGGTTCCAATTCAGCTACCTCAAAAACATAGGGTGAGCCTATTCTGGTTTCTGGGACTGACAACTTTTTTTTGTGGAGTTGTGTAATAAGTCAAAGCAGACGCGAGTTGAAATGGAGAACTTGCTGAAACCAAAAGTGTATCGTGAAAATATAATTAGTGTACATTTAGTAGTGTATATTATATATAAATATAAAATGGTTTATCGTGAAAAGATGAATAATTTAGGATAATAATAATAATTTGAGACATCGCAAAAAAACTGGAAGACGGAACTGGGCAATAAAAATGTAGAGGGTGTATTGATAATACTGCGGAATAGCATCTTCAAGAGTGCATCTGAAATGTGCGGTACTGCGGCTGTAGCAAGAAAGGATAGAGATGTGCCTGGTGGAATTATGTAATCTGCGTAACTGTTAACGAGAAGAAGCAAGCGTACTCAAGAATGTTGAATAATAAAGGTCTCAGAAATAAGAAGAGAACTAGATTAGAAAATCATTATAGGAATAAACACAAGAAAACAAAGATACTAGTCAAAGAAAGCAATTATAAAATCAAAGCGGAAGAAGATAAAAATGAAAGATGATTTTTAAGGAAATAAGGAATTCTCTTTGAAGCAGGTTGGGAACAGTCAGAATGATAAGGCTGCTGATGTGAATGGTAGCACTGCTGAAATACTTAAAAGCTAAAATTGTAATATATAATTCTGTGCTTTCACCCACTATGCTGTATGGTAACGAGACCTGGACGTATTAAGAAAAGGGTAGGAGTAAAGTGTACGCGGTTGGCATGTTATTTTTGCGGAATATGTGAAATAAAATGCTGATGGACAAAGCATTGAGTGGGTTCTCAAAAAATATGGAGTATAAGAAACATTGATTGACAAGAGTGAAAGAGATTGGCTGAGATGGTTGAAATGTGTGAATGAGACTCTAAAGCGAAGAGATATGAAAAGTTGTAAAACTACAAGAGCTTACACGAAAAGATGTATGGATGTAAAGGAAGCAAAACATGTATGCAAGGATCGGAATGTATGGAGGACAATTGTTTATAAGAAGAAGAGTGATGTCTGAAACGATAGATTTTGGATACTTATGTTCCCTCATGATCCAAACTCATAGATGGTGTTGTGGAAAGACTATATCATTAGAACGAGCAGCCCGCGACTTTCAGATTGATCTAAAACCTATCCCATCTCCTACAGATCCTTTATTCACACTTACCATATTTTGATCCCCGGTAGTGCAACGAGGCCAGAAGCCAATTAGTAATACTTAGCCCAAGGAGGTTTAGCTTAATGGTATAATAATAATAACTAGAAAAATAGACTCTCTTCGAAACGTTTTCAACATTTTTTCAACATTCTAGAAACAGAATGAGAACTAAAAATAAAAGCGGAGCAGAAATCGCATAACGAACGCAGACTTAATTAAAGGTTTCCGAGCCAGCTACCAGCGGCAACAAATCTCCCTCCTAACCATCATTCCCACTCCTTTCCTTCGTCTCTCTTCCAGCCACTGTATAATTCCAGAGCCAAATAAGATTGACGTGTCCCCCGGTGCTTTTGTTTTTAATTAATTGAACGCTCCTGCGCCTACTGAGCCAGCGCCTCCCAAATTGGCAGGACAGCATTCTAATGCGACTCGCTCGTAGGCGCAAAAAAGCTTCGTTACCTCTCTCCCTGTGTATCCAGGGGCAAGGGTGGATGATGGTCCCTACCGCGAAATCGGAAATAAATCTGCAACGCAGGACACGAAACCGAATCGTGCGGCGAAATCGGCGCACGTCGGCTAGGCTCGCCTCAATTAAGGAAATTTATTTCGTCGCTTCGTCGTCCAAAGGGACGGAAATGCAGTAGAGTTGGTCAGCGGGGGCGGCCTGGAGAGATGGGGGTGGAGGCAAGGAAAGCTGAACGAGCGGTAATTGACGGATCGGCTCGGTAACGATCTCGGCGCCGCGCATATATGGTAATTAGGCCGACGATCGCGATAGTAAATTTCGGATCAAAGATATATGTCACCTGGACTTTAAAAGGGTTGGAGACAATTGAGGAGTTGTTACAAGTAACCACTCTGAATTTTTCAATAAGTACAATTTCAAAGTCTCTAAGGAAACGTGCATTAATTAAGCAAGGATGATTTTTGAAATTTGAGACACCCTTCCCCTCCTATCGTAAAGATTTATGAGATTTTTGTGATCTCCCCACTTCTTACGTTAAGATTTGATAGATTTCGATTTTTACTCCATGTTGCACTCTTTTGGGGTTTTCACATATCTAAAATTTCCCCTCCCATAGGAGATCATCAAATATTAATCCTTTTAGCTCAATTCTCTTTCCAATACCACAAATTACCAATTACCAATTTGTGTTATTTTGTGGTATAAATCCAAAGCAAAGCCTGACGTACTCAATCCTGTGGGATTTTTTTCAGTCTCTGAAACCTCCTACTGTCTGCAGCTGGATTTTTATTATAGCATTTACATTCAACTGAACATTTGGTCAGGGGAGCGGAAAACTGCAGAAAACCAAAACTCCAGAGCGTAACCGGTTACCGTCAGACGAGTTTGGTAGTAGACATTCGATAGCATCGAGTGCTCACATCCATCCTCGGCGTCAAACCTCCCGCTCGACAGTAGTTACACGCAGTGAAAACATAACTAAGCGAGAATCCCGAACGGTCACCCATCCGAGCGCTATCCGCACCCGTCCGTGCTAAACATTTTAGATCCCCACGAATCGAGATTCACCACCCAGCTACTAGCGTCGGTACGTAAGATTTTATATATTTACTCGATATATCAACAATATATAAATCAGTTTCACTGTAAACGAGATTTTAAGGCATTTTAAGGTATTTCAAAGGACTACAGAGTATTTGGAAGAATTACAAACTTTTTACGGAACTTAACGAGATTTCCAAAAATTTTAAGGGCTTTCGTCAGATTTCAGGGGATATAAAAAGATTTCAAGGGATTACGAAATATTTATGTTATTTGAAACGATTTCAAGAGATTTTAAGAAGGAAGGATTTTACAAGATTTCAAGGGATTTCAAGGTATTTTAAGAGACTTCAAAATATTTCAAAAGAAGTCACAGAATTTGATATGATTTTTAAGTATTTCAAGAGGTATCAATGAATTTTCACGAATTTTGAGGGATATCAGGGGATTTTAATTGTGTTTCGAAGATGTGTGATTTACAAAGACTGAACAGAATTTCAAAGGATTTTCGAATATTGTAAAGGATTTCAAGAGATTTTGGAAAACTCAAATGGCTTTTAGAAGATTTTAATGCATTTCAAAATATTTTCAGGGATTTTAAGGAATGAAGAACGACTTTCGCGGATTACAAAGGATTTTGACGCATTTCAGAGAATTTGAAGAGGTTCTGAAATATTTCAAAGAAGTCACGGGATTTCAAAGAATTTTGAAGGATTTCAGGAGATACCGATGTATTTTCATGAATTTTGAAGGATATCAGGGGATTTCAATTGTATTTCGAAGGATTTCAAGTGATACCGGTGTATTTTCATGGATTCTGAAGGATATCAGGAGATTTTCATTGTATTTCGAAGATTTGAAATGACTTGAAAGAATTTCAAAAGATTTGCAAAGGTTTCAAAGGAATTTTAACGGATTTTATGAGTTTTAAAGGGGTTTCGATGATTTCACGGGATTTCAGAGGATTTTTGAATATGATAAATGATTTTGAGGGATTTTGAGAAACTTTAATGGCTTTCAAAAGATTTTAATGCACTTAAAAATATTTTCAGGGATTTTGACCGATTTCAAGGGATTTCAACAGACTTCGAAATATTTCAAACAAGTCACGGGATTTTAAGGAATTTTAAAGCATTTCAAAAGATACCGGTGTATTTTCATGAATTCTGAATAATATCAGGGGACTTTAATTTATTTCGGAGATTTGAAGTGACTTGAAAGAATTTCATAACATTTGCAAAGGTTTCAAAAGGATTTTAATGGATTTAATGACTTTCAAAGGGGTTTCGATGATTTCACGGGATTTCAAAGGATTTTGAGAGTTTTCAAAAGATTCCTGAGTATATCTGCGGATTTCAGAGGACTTCGTATGATTTATAAGGATTTAACAGAACTTCACTGGATTTTCGAATATTATAAAAGATCTTGAGGGATTTCGAGGAACTTAATTGACTTTTGAAATATTTTTATGCATTTGAAAATATCTTCAGGTATTTTATGGAATTGAGAACGATTTCCGAAGATGAAAAAAGATTTTGACGTATTTCTGGGCATTTTAAGAGATTTCGAAATATTTCAAAAGAAGTCACAAGATTTCAGGGAATTTTCAAGGCTTTCAAGAGATACCGGTGTATTTTCATGAATTTTGAAGGATGGCAGGGGCTTTCAATTGAATTTCTAAGATTTAAAGTGATTTAAAAGGAAATCATGAGATTTGCAAAGATTTCAATGGGATTTTAACGATTGACAGAAGTTTCAATGCATTTAGAAATATTTTCAGGGATTTTGAGGAATTAAGGAAGATTTCCGCGGATAAAAAAGAATTTTGACGCATTTTAAGGGATTTTAAGTGAGTTTGAAATATTTCAAAAGAAGTCACGGGATTTCAAAGAATATTTAAGGGTTTCAAATGATACCGGTACATTTTTATGAATGTTGAAGGATATCAGGGGCTTTTAATTGAATTTCGGAAGCTTAAAGAGGTTTGAAATAAAATCATAAGATTTGCAAAGATTTCAATGGGATTTTAACGGTTTTTTAGGAGATTTCAAACGATAATAAGAGATTTGAAAAAGTTCTCAAGTATATCCACGGATTTTAGAGGATTTCGTATGATTTACAAGGATTTGACAGAACTTTGAAGGATTTTCGAATATTATCAAGGGTTTTAAGAGATTTCGAGGAACCTTAATGGCTTTTAAGATATTTTAATGCTTTCCAAAAATATTTTTAGGTATTTTAAGGAATTAATAACGATTTTCGCGGATGACAAAGGATTTCAACGCATTTAAAGGGATTTTAAGAGATTTCGAAATATTTCGAAAGAAGTCACGGGATTTCAGAGAGTTTTAAATAATTTCAAGAGAAACCGGTGTACTTTTATGAATTTTGAAGGATGTCAATGGTTTTTAATTGAATTTTGAAGATTTAAAGAGATTTGAGAGAATATCATAAGATTGACAAAGATTCTAATGGGATTTCAACGGCTTTTAGGAGTTTTGAAGGTGTTTCGATGATTTCATGGGATTTCAAAATATTTTTAGGGTTTTCAAAATACTCCAAAATATATCCACGGATTTTAGGAAATTTCGTAAGATTCACAAAGATTTTACAGCATTTTAAAACATTTTCGAATATTATGAAGGATTTTAAGGGATTTCGAGGAACTTTAATGGCTTTCAAGAGATTTTAATTCATTTCAAAATATTTTTAGGGATTGTATGGAATTAAAAACAATTTCCGCGAATTAAAAAGAATTTTGACGCATTTCAAGAGATTTTAAGAGACTTCGAAATATTCCAAAGGGAGTCATGGGATTTCAAAGAATTTTAATGAATTTCAAGGGACACCGGTATATTTTTATGAATTTTGAAGGATGTGAAGGGTTTTAATTGAATTTCGAAAATTAAAAGGGATTTGGAAGAAAATCATAAGATTTACAAAGATTTCAATGGGATTTTAACTGCTTTGTGGGTGTTTCAAGGGATTTTAAGAGCTTTCAAAAGTCTCCAGAGTATATCCACGGATTTTAGAGAATCTCATGTGGTTAATAAAGATTTAACAGAATTTTAAAGAATTTTCGAATATTATGAAGGGTTTTGAGGGATTTCGGGCAACCTTAATGACTTTTAAGAAATTTTAATGCATTTAAAAATATTTTTGGGGATTTCAAGGATTTAGAAATTCAAAGAATCTTGAGAGATACCGGAGTATTTTAATGAATTTTGAAGGATGTCATAGGATTTTAATTGGACTTCGAAGATTTAAAGGAATTCGAACAAATTTCATAAGATTTCAAAATATGTCACGGGATACCAAAGGATTTTCAAAAATTTTAAAGGGATTTCAACGGATCTTTGGAGATTTAAAAGAGTTTACATGATTTTACAGGTTCTGAAGGGATTTTAAGAGATACCAAAAGATTCTGAAGGATATCCATGAATTTTAGGGGATTAAGAAGATTGAACGGAATTTCAAAGGATTTCCGAATATAATAAAGAATGTAAGGGGCTTTTAGAGGATTTTAATGGCCTATACAAGATTTTAATGAATTTTAAAATATGCTTACAGATTTTAAGGATTTGAGAGCGATTTCGGGAGATTCAAAGCGGTTTCGTTGATTTGACAGGATTTCAAAGGATTTTAAGAGATTTCAAAATGTTCCAAAGTATATCCACGAATTTTAGCGGATTTCGTAAGGTTTTGAAAGATTTAAAGAGATTTTAAAGAATTTCCGAATTTTACAAAGAACTTCAAGGAATTTAGAGGAATTTTAATGACTTTCAAAATGTTTTAAAATATTTTAGCGACTTCAAGAGATTCGAAAAGATTCCCACGGGGCTTAAAGATTTCAATGAAATTTTAGAGGTTTGAAATATTCCGAGAGATCTGGTGATATTTCGAAATATTTCACGGAATTTCAAGGAATAGAGCGGATTTTTTGGAATGTTGAAGATTTCAAGCGATTACACGGAATCTCAAAGAATTTGAAGGGATTCCCAGAATTCTGAAAATATTTCAGGGGATTTTCAGGGATTTAAATCTTTTCAAAGAAATTTGAAGAGGTTGTGTACGATATCCATGAAGTTCAAATTATTTTAAGGAATTTTCACATGATTTGAAAAAATTTATGGGATTTACAAAATTTTCAAAACAATTCAAAAGATTTCACGGGATTCCAAAAGATTGACAAAGATTTCAAAGGGATTTTAGGGGGTCTTAGGAGATTTAAAGGGGTTAAGTTGATTTTACAAATTTTTGAAAGATTTTGAGAGATATCGAAAGATTCCAAAGTATATCCACGAATTTTAGAGGATTTCATAAGATTTTGACAGATTTAACAGAATTTCAAAGGATTTTCGAATATTATGAAGGATTTCAAGGAATTTAGAAAAATTTTAATAGCTTCTAGAATGTTTCAAAATATTTTTTATGATTTCAAGAGATTTGAAAAGATTTCCATGGGGTTTAAAGATTTCAATGAAATTTAAAGGGATTTCAAATATTTTGAGTGATCTCTTAATGTTTTGAAACATCTTATGGAATTCCGTGGATGGAAGCCGCTTTTAGATATTTTAAGGGATTCCCACGGAGTTTAAAGGATTAGAACAGATTTTTTTGGGATGTTGGAGACTTTAAACGATTTCACAAAAATTAAAAGTATTTAAAGGGATTTCCACAATTTTCAAAATATTTCACAGGATTTCAAAGAGTTTCAAAGAGTTTCAAAGATTCCACAAGATTTCATGAAAGGTACAGACCTGATTTCCAGAATGCTTAATTCCTCAACTCTATATTTATTGGACGTATGTACTGTTAAATATTAGACATGGGAAAATTCAACAAATAATGACATATTGTATATAACAGTATAAAAAGTAATTTTAACAGCCAAAACTGGTTTGAATTAGCATATTTAAAAAAAAAATTAGAAGGAAGAAACTTACGTGAGAAATGCCCCCTCCCCCCTCATGTAAGGATTCGTAAGGTTTTCGAGACCCCCTCCCCCATAAAAAGCCTTACTTCTTTCATTGACGCTCTCTAAACGAAGACTGAAAATACAGAATGATCATAAGATAAAAGAATTCGATATTGCAAGCCACCAGAAAAAAATAATTTCCATTCAGATACCCGTCATTGTAAGAACGTCAGTAGTGAGCCGCTTAAGGTTAGGTTCATATTTCAAGTTGAAAAAAATGTGAATTTCGGACAAAGAAGAAATAAATTTATATGCATTCTAGACATTATAGAGCTTCTGACTCACCTATCCAATGTTGTATGCGTTGCGAATAGTATTCAATTTACATCTGAAAAGTAAACGTGCGAAATCATTAGAAAAAAACCAAACAATTTTGACTAATAGCCATTTTTATGGCATATTCAAAACTTTATATTTCAAGAAGCTTTATTTAAGACAAAAGTTAGACATTTATTTTCTTATCAAATATTCTCAGGAAAAAATTAGATAGGGAGACGCACTACTGAAGAGTGGCCCACTACTGGTGTTTTTGCCCTATATCACCCAGTTAGCTCCCTCTCACTGCACGAAATAATCGCATTCGCCAAAGAAACTTCTAAAAAAATGCCTGTTGAGCTTAGTGAACGTTTTGATGCAAATTAAAATTCATATTAGTTATTATCAAATTTATATGATTAAAATGAGAATTGAAGCTTCTAAGCCTCGAATATCCTGAGAGCGATAAGGACTCTCTTGCAAGAAGGAAAAAAATGAAAGTTATTCATAGAACACTGCAACGGTCCATTAGCCCCGCAGCCTGCCCACTTTGGGATCCCTAGATTCCAGAGCCACTATCACTGTCCGATAATATCTGGCTGCCCTTACGGCTGATCCCTTAAAAGCATCGTTGCATTAGCCCCGCGAGGTATTTAAGCACAGATAAAGTTAGCAAGATGACCTCCATTTCTTCTCCTCACTGGACACTGCGAGTTGTTTGTAGAAAAGATCCCTTAATGGAAGAGCAGAAGACTAACCTAATCCTTTACTAAAAACTCCTCAGTCCGAGATTCTTGATATTAAACTAATAATCTGGAATAAAGTGTCTTTCTAAATTGCCAGACCTGAAAAAAGTGGATTTTCATATCCAAACTTGAGGCATGATGTGTCATAATCTGTGAGACTAGCACCCTAGCGCCCTAGCGCCCCCTACACCATCTACCACAATGTCTCATCACTCGCTCATCGATTCTTCTTTCCCACCACTCCTCTCTCCTACTCTTCTATTACTTCGCCCCTCCTTGTACTCCCATCTCTAGGCCCCCTCTACCCTAGCCATCATCACTCTCTTCTCTACTTTCTACTTCTTCTTCTCTATATCCCATACATCCGACTCGCACAGGCCCTACCCCCCTCGCACCCATTCACTCCTCAGCCTCTCGAGTCCTCTAAAATATTTGCCTCTCACACATGCCGCTCCCTCTCTCACCGACCACCTACCCATCATTCTTTCATGTTCAAACTTGAGGCATGAGGTTACATAATCTGTGAGACTATATCTTCCTTAGCCCTAGCGCCCCCTATAGCTTCTACCGCAATATCTCATCACTCGCTCTTCGAATTCTTCTTTCTCACCACTCCCCTTTCCTACTTTCCTATTACTTTACACCCTCCTCTGTACTCATATCCCCAAGTCTCTTTACCCTAGCCGTGGTACTATTCCATCACTCTCTTCTCTACTCTCTACTTCTCGTCCTCTCCCCCATATATGCGACTCACACAGGCCCTAACCCTCGCACCCCTCACTCCATTGCCCCTCGAGTCTTTTAATATATCTGCCCCTCACACACGCCGCTCCCCCTCTCACCAAACACTTACCCATCAATTTTTCATGTATAAACTTGAGGCAAGAGGTGTCATAACCTGTGAGACTATATTTTTCTCAACCCTAGCGCCCCCTGCACCATGTACTGCAATATCTCATCACTCGCTCATCGATTCTTCTGTCTCATCATTCCTCTCTTCTCCTCTTCTATTACTTTCCCTTCTCCTCTACACTCCTATCCCTCAATCCCTATACCCTAGCCACGATACTATCCCATCACTCCCTTCTCTACTCTCTACTTCTTGTTCTCTCTACCAAACATATGCCACCCACACAGTCCCTACTTCCCTCGCTCTCACTTACTCCTCTGCTCCTCGAGTCCTCTAGAATATCTGCCTCTCATACACGCCGCTCCACCTCCCACCAACCACCTACCCATCATTTTTTCATGTTCAAACTTAAGGCAGCAGGTGCAATAATCTGTGAGACTATATTTTCCTCAACCCTAGCGCCCCCTACACCATCTACCGCAATATTCCATCCTTCGCTCATCGATTCTTCTGTCCCACCGCTTCTCTCTCCTACTCTTTTATTACTTTAGCGCCTTCTTCACACTCCTATCCCCAAGCCCCTCTACCCTAGCCACGATACTGTCCCATCACTCTCTTCTCTACTTTCTACTTCTCGTCCTCTCTCCCCATACATGCCACTCACACAGGCCCTAACCCTAGCACCCCTCACTCCATTGCCCCTCGAGTCTTTAAATATATCTGCCTCTCACACACGCCGCTCCCCCTCTTATCGACCACCTACCCATCATTTTTTCATGTTGAAACTTAAGGCAAGAGGTGTCATAATCTGTAGGACTATATTTTCCTCAACCCTAGCACCCCCTACAGCATCTACCGCAATATATCATCACTATCTCTTCGAATTCTTCTTTCTTACCACTCCCCTTTCCTACTTTCCTATTATTCTACCTCCTCCTCTATACTAATATCCCCAAGTCCCTTTACCCTAGGCGCGGTACTATCCCATCACTCTTTTCTCTACTTTCTACTTCTCGTCCTATCTACCCAATACACGCCACTCACACCGGCCCTAACCCATCGCACCCCTCACTCCTCTGCCCTTAGAGTCATCCAAAATATCTGCCTCTCACACGTGCTGCTCGCCCCTTTACTGACTACCTTCCCATCATTTTTTTATGTTCAAACTAGAGGCATGAGGTGTCGTAATCTGTGAGACTATATTTTCCTCAACCCTAGAGCCCCCTACACCGTCTACCGCAATATCCCATCACTCGCTCATCAATTCTTTTGTCTTACCACTCCCGTTTCCTACTCTCCTATTACTTCATCTCCTCCTCTACACTCCTATCTCTAAGCCCCTCTACCCTAGCCACGATACTATCCCATCACTTTTTTCTCTACTTTCTACTTCTCGTTCTCTCTACCCCATACATGTCACTCACACAGGCCCTACCCCCCTCGAACCCCCCACTCCTCTTTCCCTAGAGTCATCCAAAATATCTGCCCCTCACACATGCTGCTCCCCCTCTCGCCAACCAACTACCCATCACAAACTTTGCGTTAATATTATCATCGACCCCTTTGCCACGGCCCCTCCTCTAAACCTCTTCTAAACTACACTACACCTCACTTAACCATATACCTGTGCAAATATGTTGCTCACATTATTATCTATACACACCCCTCTGCCCCTCCACCCTACTCCAGACATACATCCCACTTGTCCCCTCCTCTACTCTCCCATCATTTAACCCTTCTTCACGCCTCTATCATTTTATTTTACAACCCTCCCGTTTACCCCTATCCCATATAACCTTCTCGCCTTTTCCATCTTCTGCCCCTCTCAAGGTTCGTCCCATACTCAACCCTAGAGAGCCTTTCCCCTTTCCAGCATTCCATCGCCTTTACTCAACACACCTCCGTCCCGCATCAACCTCTCGCTCTTACTTACTGACTATCGATCCTACATTACCACTTCTACCTCCTAACCCACTACCCCTCTGTCCCTCATCCAACCCCATCTCTACTAATAACTACCCCTTTGCCCCTCAGCCACAATCCCACAACCATGCCATGTAATCTTGTTGCCAGATATCTTGACTTTCCTCAAATTCAAATTAAATAAATTTTTATTTGATACTAGAAAATGGTAAGAAATAATAGGTTTAGTTTAGGAAACTTGTTTTTAAGTGGAGAGAAACCGGAAAAGGTCATAGAAGTTATCGCCAAAGAACGAATAGGCGAAGATAGTTTCATTGCTAGTCTGAGAAGGAGTATTGAAAATCGCTACGGAGAGGATCTTGTTGGTAAGCATTAAATTCATATTCAGATATTATAATATTAATTTGAAAAATGAGGCAAAATGAATTTTTTATGACACCCCCGTGATTCCGACCCATTTTCATGCCTGTGGAGCGGGGCCACGAACTCCCTTCTCGAGCGGTGTGAGAAGAAAGTACTTTCTACTCCCTAGGGAGTAAAAAATGACGTCAGCGAAAAAATACGGCTTATAATCATCTTAGTGTGTGAGTTTCGTGTTGGCGACAGTCAGGCATTTTTAGAAGTCGATATCTGTAGCAGGGACATTATAGCAGTAAGTGTCGCCGCCCGCGGAGGTTGTTAGAACTGCTAAAGCTAAATTACAGACTGTGTGACTAAACCGACTGTGACACAATTTTTATCCTTCCAAATAAGCACATCACCTGAAATTCATTTAAGCGAAACGACGTCTGTCATAATCCCATATGTCATCGAAACAGAATGTAGCATAAATTTCATTCTTCCTAAAATGCAGTCCGGCATTTTGATTGACTGAATAGTGCCGCGTAATTTGAATCGGCTAGTGGGACAGATGGCGTTTCGCTTAAATGAATTTTAGGTTATGTCAATTATGTCACACAATGTCTTGGAGAAATAAACATTAGGTTAAATAGTTATTCTGTATTATAAAATCTATGCCAAATTGTAATTGCAAGTCTTGTTCGAAATATAATAGTTCTCGTTCTAAAATACCGATTTTTAGTGCGACACGCTAACGTGGCCTAAAATTATTCAAAAATTATTAATCTTCTTTGAAGTCTTATAATTTTTATTGGAAATATGCAAATTCCTGTGAAAAACGTTAATATATCCTGAAAATGTTTAAAAATCGGAAATCTTGTTCGAACTATGATAATTTTTGTTTCAAAATACCAATTTTTAGTGTAATACGGTAACATAATCTAAAATTGTTCAAAAATTATGAATATTCTTTGAAATCTAATAATTTTTTTATAAGAAATTCAATTTTTGATGAAAACACTAACACAGTCCAAAATTGTTCATGCTTGTAAATTTCTTCTTATTTTAAACGGAAATCATTCGATTAAAATCTAATGATTTTGGTTCAAAAATACCAATTTGAGGTGGAACTAACCAACACAACCTAAAATTGTTGAGAAAATTCTGAATATTCTTTGGAATCTGATAATTTTTTATTTAAAATACGAATAATTCCCGACGAAAACTACTAACATTACAGAAAATTGTTCAGAATTGTAAACATTTTTCGAAATCTAATGATTTTTATTTAGAAAAACTAATTTCATGTGAAAGACGTTAATATAATCTGAAAATGTTCAAAAATCGAATGCTTGGTCGAAGTATAATAATTTTTGTATTAAAATACCATTTTTGGGTGTAGTACGCTAACATAACCTAAAATTGTTCAAAAATTATGAATATTCTTTGAAACCTAACAATTTTTTGGTAAAAAATTCAATTTCTGATGAAAACAGTAACACAGTCCAAAGTTATTTGAGCTTATAAATTTTTTTATTTTAAACAAAAATCACTAGATATAAATCTAATGATTTTGGTTTGAAAATACCAATTTCCGGTGAAACATATAAACACAACCTAAAGTTGTTTAAAAAATTGTAAGTATTCTCTGAAATATAATAATTTTGTATCTAAAATACCAATAATTTCCGACGAAAACCACTAACATGGCAAAATAGAAAGTTGTTCAGAATTGTGAATCTTTTTCGAAATATAATGATTTTTATTCAATATAACCAATTTCATGTTAAAAACGTTAATATAACCTGAAAATCTTTACAAATTGCAAATCTTGTTCGAACTATAATAGTTTTTGTTTTGAAACACCGTTTTTTAGTGTAATACGCTACTGTGACCTAAAATTGTTAAAAAATTATGAATCTTTTTGAAATCTAATGATTTTCGTTTACAATAACCAAATTTCTGTGAAAAACGTTAATATAACCTGAAAATGTTCGAAAATTGGAATACTTGTTCGAACTATAATAATTATTGTTTTAAAATACCAATTTCTAGTGTAAGACGCTAACGTAACCTAAAGTTGTTTAAAAATTATCAATATTATTTCAAACTTAATAATTGTTTAATGAGAAATTCAATTTCTGATGAAAACCCTAACACAATCCAAAGTTGTTCAGGCTTAAGAATTTTTCTTATTTCAAACAAAAATCATTCGATATAAATCTGATGATTTTGGTTTCAAAATACCAATTCGAAGTGAAACATACCAACACAACCTAAAGTTGTTGAAAATATTGTAAATATTCTTTGGAATCTAATAGTTTCTTCTCAAAAATACCAATAATTTCCGACGAAAACTATTAACATAACCTAACAGAAAATCGTTCAGAATTGTAAATCTTTTTCGATATGTAATGATTCTTATTTAATATAACCAATTTTATGTGAAAAACGTTGATATAACCCGAAAATATTAAAAAATTGCAAATCTTGTTCGACCTATAATAGTTTTTGTTTTAAGATACCGATTTTTAGTGTAATACGCAAACGTGACCTAAAATTCTTCAAAAATTATGAATATTCTTTGAAATCTAATGATTTTTGTTGGAAATAACCAAATTACTGTGAAAAAACGTTAATATAACCTGAAAATGTTCAAAAATCGGAAATCTTGTTCGAACTATGATAATTTTTGTTTTAAAATACCAATTTTTAGTGTAATACGGTAACATAACCTAAAATTGTCAAAAAAATATGAATATTCTCTGAAATTTAATGATTTTTCAATAAGAAATTCAATTTCTGATTAAGAAACTATCAAAGTCCAAAGTTGTTCAAGCTTGTAATTTTTCTCATTTTAAAGAAAAATCATTGGCTTTAAGTCTAATGATTTTGGTCTAAGGATACTAATTTTAGGTGAAAAATACCAACACAATCTGAAGTTGTTGAGAGAAATGTGAATATTCTTTGAAATATAATAATTTGTTATAAAAAAAACCAATAGTTTCCGACGAAAACCACCAACACAATATAATATAAAATTTTTCAGAACCGTAAATCTTTTTCGAAGAGTAATAATTTTTATTTTAAATAACCAATTTCACGTGAAAAACGCTAACGTAACCTAAAAATGTTCGAAAATTTAAAATATTCTTCGAAATCTAATAATTTATTATCAAAAATACGAATAATTCCCGACGAAAACTACTAACATAACATAACAGAAAATTGTTCACAATTGTAAATCTTTTTCGAAATCTAATGATTTTTATTTGAAATAACCAATTCCGTGTGAAAAATTTTGATATAACCTGAAAATGTTCAAAAATTGCAAATCTCGTTCGAACTATAATAATTTTTGTTTTAAAATACCAATTTTTTGTGTAATATGCTAACATAACCTAAAATTGTTCAAAAATTATGAATATTCTTTGAAATTTAGTGATTTCCAAATGAGAAATCCAATTTCTGATAAATACACTAACAGAGTCAAAACTTGTTCAAGCTTATTCATTTTTTCATTTTAAACAAAAATCATTCGACTTAAATCTAATGATTTTGGTTTAAAAATACTAATTTTAGGCAAAATATACCAACACAACCTAAAGTTGTTAAGAAAATTGTGAATATTCTTTGGAATCTAATAATTTATTATTAAAAATACCAATAAAAGCAGACGAAAACTACTAACATAACATAAGAGAAAATTGTTCAGAATTGTAAACCTTTTTCGAAATCTATCAATTTTTATTTAAAATAAGCAATTTCATGTGAAAAACCTTAATATAACCTGAAAATATTCAAAAACTGCAAATCTTGTTCCAACTATAATAGTTTTTGTTTCAAAATACCATTTTTTGGTGTAATACGCTAAGGTAACCTAAAATTGTTAAGAAGTTATGAATATTCTTTGAAGTTAATGAATTTTGTTGAAAATAACCAAATTTATGTGAAAAACGTTAATATATGTTAGCCTGGAAATGTTCTAAAATCGGAAATCTTGTTCGAACTATAATAATTTTGTTTTTAAAATACCAATCTTTTGGTGTAATACGCTTACGTAACATAAAATTGTTTAAAAACTATGAATATCTTTCGAAATCTAATGATTTTTAAATAAAAATTTCAATGTCTGATGAAAACACCAACACCGTCCAAAATTGTTCAAGCTTATAAATTTTTTTTATTTCAAATAAAAATCATTGGAATCAAATCTAATGATTCTGGTTTTAAAAAACCAATTTCCAATAAAAAAATACCAACACAACCTACAGTTGTTGGAAAAGTTTCAAGTATTCTTTGTGATTTAATAATTTTTCATTAAAAATTCCAATAATTTCCGCCGAAAACCACTAACATAACATAATACAGAATTGTTCATAATTGTAAATCTTTTTCGATATGTAATGATTTTTTATTTAAAATAACTAATTTCATGTGAAAAACGTTAATATAACCTGAAACACAACCTAAAGTTGTTGAAAAAATTGTAAGTATTCTTTGTAATCCAATAATTTTTTATTAAAATTATCAATAATTTTCAGAAAGAAAACACTAACATACAGGTAAGATAATAGAAAATTATTCAGAATTGTAAATCTTTTTCGAAATCTAATGATTTTTATTTAAAATAACCAATTTTTCTGCGAAAAACATTAATATAGCCTGAAATTGTTCAAAAATTGTAAGTCTTGTTTGAACTATAATAGTTTTTGTTTTGAAGTACCAATTTTTGGTGTTGAACGCTAACGTTACCTAAAATTGTTAGAAAATCATGAATCTTTAAAATCTAATGATTTCTGTTTCATAGTGTCAATTCTGAATAAAAACCGCGAATAAAACCGAAAAAGGCAAATTGTTGAAAAATTTTTTATCTTTGAAATCTGATAATTTTTCATTAAAGACACCCATTTCCGGTGTGAAACCCTAACATAACTTTAAATTGTTTAAAATTAAATGTAATTTGAAAAATTTTAAATCAGTATATGTCAAAATTGAAAAATATCAGACTGAAATTTTAAGAGAATTGGACAATTTCATTACAAAGGAGTTGAAATTGTATTATTTCCCATTGAACGTGTTAAAAATTCAATAATTTAAAATTCAGTACTTTACATTTAAATAATTTTCAATTCAAAGCAACTAAAATTTGACAATTTCCAGTTGAAAATTAAACTGAATGTTTCAAAGTCAAAGCTTCTGAAATTCTAGAATTTTGAATTGTTATTGCTTGGAAAAATCATAGTTGAACATTAAAATTGTCTAGATAAATTTTTCTAATAAAAAATAAATTCACCGTTACTTTCACCATTCAAAATGGAAAAAATTTTAATTGTACACCTTTAAAATTGAATTATTCTTTGAAAAAAACGTTAAAAATGAACTAATTTAAATCAGAAACATTAAAAATAAATCCCACGTCGGAACGCTGAAAATTAAGCGAATTGGAACTTCATTCAAAATTGACAAAAATTTTAATTACAAAGAATAATGACATTAAAACTTTTTCATACGCAAACCCTTAAAAATTTCAATTATTTTAAGTAATATTAAATCTCTTGAAAATCAACAATTTCGAAATTGGCAATTATATTGTCTAGATACAACCATTTCAATTTCAATTGTAAAATGAAAACTTATCAAAGGAAAATATTGAAAATTTAGCGTTTCAAATAAAAAATCAGGACTCTAAAATTGTAGTCATTCAAAATTTAATGAATCATTCAATTACTGAGGAACCAATTTCAGACAGTTCGATTTTATCTGATTTGATTCTTAACAACACAACTTCACTTTATTTCGTTTCATTTAGAATTATTATTCATTCTTGAAATTTTCCAATCAACTATTTTTCAATTTTGAATTAATCATTTTTTTTAAATCTTTAAATAAGAGTAGAACAATTTTGAGATAATAATTATTGAAAATAAACATTTAAGAAAGGATACAAAACAAGATCGCTGTTCCAATTTTCGAAATTGCGTAATTTTCAGCCTTTCGATTCGAAATGGTGTTTTTTAAGTTGAGTTTGAAATTTGCAATATTTCTTAATTTTTTATTGTCTTGATTTTATTTTGAAGGCATTTAATTCAAAACTGTTCAATTACAAAGCCTTTAAACTGAAAATTGTGCAACCATTGCCATTAAAAAGCGGTCAGTTAGCAAAATTGACTACGAAATACTTGTTCGTATTTAGTACAAAAACATTTTTAGTCTTAGACACCCTATTGTTTTGGTAGTTGTCATCAAATATAAGACAAAATATTTTCACTTTGCAATATATTTCGCCTGACGATTACTCAACTGCATGGAGATCATTATGCATGAAATTCTTTCTCGATAAAACTACAAATATTCATTTACAGCATATAATGAAGAAAATTGATTACTTAAGTACCAATTAACTTTCAGTGTTCGTCAGCCGTGACGATTACATACGCAGTATAAGCAGAAGTGCTTCAGTTAACGTTTTCGTTATTTTAAACAAATTCAAGAAAAATATATTTCATGACCGTCGACTTCAACTTGTTGAGACAAATATTTGGAAAGCTGGGTACCTAATAAACAGAGAGCGGACGAGCCCAGTCTGAAGTTGCGGGATCTGGCAGGAGAGCGTGCGTTCGGCACATACGACGCCTCGTGTCGGGCACGCACGATGGCGCACGTTTCCTCGCGGCTTATTTGGTTGTTGACATATGCTTCGCTGCAATTCAATGTTTTAGATTGTTTTATAGATGCTGCATAAAAATAATAATGAATAATATTATTATTGATGGAGTTCTTACATGTTCAAACAATGAATTGTTTAGCAAACGTGCTTCAACCATCAATAAATTGAATTTGACAATGTTCGATGAAACATTGTTACCTGACATTTAATTTGAAATGTCTTTTCGGCATCGTTTTGTTTTATTTTCTTTGATAATGACAACGTATCATTTGTCGCTTTACTTTCTTTTCCTTCTGCTCAGTGCTGTCCGATAATTAGAGTCACTGAAATTCAAATGCTCGTGCGCGCTCTCCCACCACTTCCCCTCATACGGCACACAGTGGTATAGAATAGGAATTTACTGTTCATTACTGTTCATAAAAATTATTTTTTCTTTAATTATTATTGGAATGATATTTCTTGCGATGACTAACCAACGAAGTTGAATAAAAAATA
>JAUMHM010000003.1:4627318-4676304 GCA_032362435.1 Melikaiella ostensackeni | reverse complement strand
CTTTTCCTTACTTCCTACACATTCGTCGTCATTGTTAGATTCACTGGGGCATTCTTCTCCGCTAGCGTCTTCTTGGACCTCTAAACTTTCCCGAGAAAAAATACATCCGATTCCTTCAATATCTTGCTCTTCTGTATTGCACATCTTGATGGGTCTTATTACTGCCTGAACGTCGACGTAAGTAATGCTTTGTTTATTAATTTCCTTGCTGAATTCAGTTACATCGTTCTTGCAGAAATAGCAATCCTCTTGACAAGTGGGTTCTGCCCATGAAGTTAGACTTTTTGATTGTAGATCTTCAATATTTTCACTTTTATGCCAAAAAGTCAATTGTGATCTACAATAATCGCATATTTTATGTGGCACCCATTCTTTATACTGATCAGAAATTTTGAGATCATAACAATCTTCGTAAGTCGTTCTGATCTGCTCAGAAATTGTCCTAAGAGTTCTTGGTGGATAGGATTCACTGCATACGTAGCAGAATGAATACGAGTCTCTTTCACAATGATGTTCTGACGTGGTAGCTTAATGAACAACTTACGATTTAGTACCTTTAGATTATTGAGCTAAGGGTTTTTTGGTTTTACTCATAAATGCCATGAGTATGTGATAGACCCACACATTAGGGATCCTGGTCCGATCGCAGGTGAGTCAGTCTGCCGTCCTAGGGGTGATTCATACCTTCTCAGGGCTAAGTATGAGGGCTTTCCGACTTTAACGAGGACGAAGGCAACTCGTCGTTGGACACACTACAGCTTCATCCTCACACCCTAATGCCCTTCTGCAAGGCAATACGCCCCTACTGGCTTTGTTACTTTAACAGAGAGTTATACGAACCATTCTAGAAACCCTTTTTCGGGGCAGTTGTCATGGTTACAAAATCTGTCGGAGTAGCAGGATTTCGTCACTTTTTCAAGCAACAAAATCATGCTGAGAGAAAATCTGGTTCAGGATTATCGAAGTAACAAAGATGCATGCATCACCTGATATCACTGTGGGATCAAATATATAATTATGCAGTGCGAGAATGTGCGAAATGCCGGTTCGCACGGTTGTTATTTGCATAATGCTGTCGACGGCATCAATTGATTTTCGACTAGCCTTCAATTTCCGCTAAGCAAGAAATCGGACGAGTGGAGTCTGGTCTGTTGGATTCAAAGTTTTTCCGACGTTACGTATCAAAGATTGAGTGCTGGGATCGTGGTACCTAACCGACACAGGATTTCTACTCAGCGACCTCAAAAACATAAGATATGACCAATTTGCATTCAAAAAATGAATGTTTTACATAAAATTAACAATTTACCTTGTTCTTTTAAGGTTAGAGACGAAGTGTGTGTATTCTGGTTTCTGGGACTGACAACTTTTTTTTGTGGAGCTGCGTTATACTCGTATGCACGAGCTTGAGAGTTCGAGAATTGCTCTGTTGAGGAAGGAACTGGGTAGAGGAGAAATGATAATAAAGCAAATGAAAAGAGCATGGAACTTGGAAGAAAGCTAAGAGGGGGGAAGGGAGTAGAATACCATAAGCACGTCTACGGGAAATGGTTTACAAAGAAATGAGGGATAACACGAAAAGATCAAGGTAGGAGAAAAAATGAAACAGAGCAGGAGAGAGTGTGGTATGTGGACGAATCCCAGAGTTTGGCAAGTAATAGAGAATGAATGGATAGTTAAGGAGGGAGAGGAGGGATGGAAAAGAATAGTGGAATCAACTTACCAAGGTATAATAGTTGATTTAGTGAAGTGAAGACGGAAGAAGAACCAGAATACTTGAGAAAGGTAAAAAAGGACAGGAAGTGGAACAACGTTATACGATTCAGCATAGAAGAAAGAATAAAAGAGTGTAGGTATTGGATGGATTAAGAGCAAAGAAGATGCAGAGTGTACGATTACAAGCTGGAATCCTGGGGGTATGTTCAAAAAAGAAGTGAAGGGGAAAAAACAGATGGTGCGAGTGTGTACGGCAGAATGAGGTGTATGTTGGTTATGAATGAACAAGGGGCAAACTGGATGATGAGGCAGCAAGAGAGGAGAGAAAGCAAGGGGCTTATACTCGTAGTAGAAAAAGGCCAAAAGGGTAATTCTATGTAAGGATCTTAAAGAAAGATCAAACCGACTCATAACGGAAATGGTAAGAGGAAAGGGAAGCCCCGGAAGCTCACTCGTGCGTATATTTAGAGTAATTTTCAGGGTCAAGCGATAGCTTACAAGTTGATTTAAAGGTTTTTTAAGGTAGTTTAAGTGGTTCTAAAAGAGTGGCAATTTAGTGTGGCCTTAAAATCGTAAAAGAGGAAGAATAACTTAGATATATATCACGTGAGAATTTTCCTTTCAAAATTCAAGAATTTCTCGAACTTTGTACCTTGAATTCAACTCGTGATATTACCTAGGAAAGTTTTTGGAAAAATCTAAAATTTACAGGAGGCAATCTTTGAAATCTTATATTTCATTTATGCCAATGAAACTTCGAACGTCTTCACGGGTTTTCAAGATATGACTAAAATTATCCAAGCGTGTCTGTGTCCAGTTTCATTCGGCGATCATCGCTGTCGGCCGGCCTCGCTGCTTAAGCCGACAGAAACTCAACGCCGACACGCTTGGACTTTTTCAGTCATATCTCAGGAACCCGAGAAAATTTTTTTAGTTTTCTTGATTTTAATTAAAGATCAAATTTCAAAGATTGCATCCTATGGGTTTCAGATTTTTGCTACGATTTCCCCAGTCCATGATATGAGTTGGAGCCCAGGTACAAAATTCGAGAAAATCTGGAATTTTTTTTTAAAACTTCTTACGTGATATACCCTCTCAAAATAATCAGAAATATCTCTACTGTATGTCATTACACGTGAAATTTCATAAGCTTTATAACTCCTTTTTTGAAAGAATATGTAGCTTTATTTTCGACCGAGTTATCGTGTTTCAATGTTATCAGTGATTTTTAGTGCCGCTCGCGCTGGCCGTGTAGATAATTTCCCACGGTAGTGTACCTCAAAATTTATCAATAAGGATTAATGACTCATAATTTGATTTTTAATTTTTTTCAGGAACTTGATCTTCATCCGGATCACTTTCATTTGTTCTATAACATAACCAAGGTGAAAATTATGTTCGGAACATCACTCCTGCAATTGTAGAATATGTGGAACATTTTACACCTGAAGAAACACTTATCAAAGTCGATTAAGCTCCTCTTTTCAAAAGATTAATTTGGATAGGTGAAATTTCACTGTTTATCAGTGAAAATTCTCACTGATTTGATTCAGAGACGCATTCCTCACTGATTTCAATTGAGAGAGTTGGTTTCTTAATTCAAAATCTTGAATGTGAAGTTATTTCTTATATGTAAAGCAAGAAAAAGGTAACGCTCAGAAAAATGTCCTCTTGTTTCAAAAGGATGTTTCCTGACACAAGTGGAATTCCCTTTCAAATTTGAGATCAAATAGTAATTCTACTCATTTCTATCTGCCAACGATTACGCAAAACACTCATCTCCAATTTACGAGTAGATTAGATGGAAAACAGATGCTATCTCAACCCTCAAATAAAATAATGTTCTCGACGTTTTTATAGGAAACTATAACGGTATCGCGTTTACCACATAAAAATCTATGAAGGCAAGTACTATTTTATCTGATTTTGAAAATATAAAATAACTTCAACCACAGAAAAGAATGTTCACAAGATCTTAAAGAAAAATGAATATCGGATTCGTGTTCAGCGCATAAAATTTATGAAAAACAATATGTTATGCACTTTCGTCTTCATATGCTCTTGACATGATAGCCTGCAATTTATCTATAAAATATCTTCAACTTCGAACAAAAAAATGTTCCTGACGTTTTCAAGAAAAGCTAGTGATAGTATCATGTTAAGCACATAAAAATTTATAGAAAACATTGTTTTCGTTTAGATTTTTTTTTATTCTCATCTCAATGAGAAGGTATTGAATTTATGTAAAAATTTACTTTCGCGAATTTCATCAAAGCTCGACGTTTTCGGACTCACTGATTGAGAGACAATATATTTTGCTTCGGTGTATTTCTATCGTCATCTGTAAAGACGATAACTTTCGAAGGAATTATCTAATATGACTGCCCTTTGGTACAATGATTTAAAGCCTAAAACGAAAGCATGAGATCGTCAACCAGCTATTTTTTATCAACAGTTCTGTTTTTATTCATCGAAAATGCTTTTTTGAAAATAAAAAATTCCATTTTCCAGCAAAACTGTATGAAATACGAGAAAAATGTTAGGAAGCAAAATTGTTCATCTTAAGAGATCTAGAAATTTGCCTAAAACTATTTTTCATGAGAAGAATAGTTTTTGTTTTTATGGGAACACGACACAAGATACAATAAAATGTTTAACGACAAAATCTTTCACCTGAAACCGAAGTTCTGTTAATTAATTTGACTTTACTTTTATAGAATTCTAAGTCTAAGAAAATAATAATTAATACAAAAATCAAATTCGTTGAGTTATAAACATAATAAATTAAACATTGAGGTACAGAAATCAGTATAACATAATTTTTTTGAATACAGTTCAACATCATATACAAAATTTCGCGTTTCGGACAGACTTTATTCGAGTGCGCGATATGGTGATTTTGAATTCTCTTTTGTTAATGCCCTTTCGACTTTAACGAACACATTCTCCTCAAGTGTCTCACGCTTCGCGCTCGATTAAAGTATGCCCAAATCGCTAAATTTTCTATATTATGCTGAGCTCTATTGCATTAAATTTATGTCATATTAGCTACTGTATCTCAATTTCTTTAATTATTAAGCTTTTTCAATAAACAAATTAAGCGAGTGTATTTATAATTATTAATTTTTTTCAGGGATCCGACCAAAAATTTCGTTCCATTTCGTTATTGATAGAAAGAAATGATTTCTTACTAAAGTCTTATCTGCTATCTCTAGATTTGGACAGTTAGATAATATCTGAAATTATAATAATGATTGAATCAAAACTGTTTTGTTTATCTTGCAGTGATGAAATGAAACGAAAATTTCGGCCCGATCCTTGATTTTTTGAAATTTTCATTTCGATAGATGTAAATTCTGAATGATTAACGGGACTTCGAATTTAGGTGACAAATTTTACCGTTGAACGCTCAATTGAATTTTGTGTCGTTTTTCCAGAAATTCGAGTTTGACATTTTTAACGTATTTTTTCACGATTAATAAATGATGTATTAATAATTAATAATTTTTAATGATAGTGTGAGAAGCAATTTGTAGATGTTTTGGAGGTGAACAATATTCCTCCTCAATATTTTTTCCTGAATTGCATAATTTTTCTGGAAAATGGAATTTTTACTTATAATGCAATTTTCACGAACAAAACCAAAATTATATGCGTCTCGTCAAAAAATGGTAAAAGGCACGTTTCGAGATATTTTCCCGATGAAGAATTGTTTCCATGAACACATTTTTGTATCTTGTATACTTTGGCTGGAATTTTTTCTCTGTGGTTCAAACCAGAATCGAAGGTCAAAAAAGGCGGGTAAGCGAACTCGAACTTCCTTTTTGGTCTCTAAAAACTTGTGTCGAAACGCAATACAATCCGATTAGTATTTCAAGAGTTATCGTGTTGATGGCACCGACAAATGCAACGACGACAGCCACAACGGTAACGAAAACGACGACGCGAGCGACAACGACAACGACAACCACAACAACGACCACGACAACGACAATCACAATAAGCACAACAATGACAATGACAATGACAATGACAACGACGATGACAACAACGACGACAACGACAGCAACCATAACCATGACAAAGAAAACGAAAACAATGAAAACGACAACGCGAACGACAAAAGCAACAACGACGACGGAAACGATAACGACAACAACTACAACGACAAGGACAAAAAAAACGACAAACTCGAAAACGACGACAACGACAATAACGGCGTTAATGACAACAACAACGACAGTAACAAAGAACACGACTACCAATACATCGACAGCTACAACGACAACGATAAGAACTACGGCCACAGCGTTAACAACAATAACGATAACAACAAGGAGAACGACATTAATAACGACGGCAACATTGAAAGCGACAACAGCGACAACGGCGAAGACAACGACAACATCGACAACAACAACAACAATAATAATAAAAACTAAAAAGACAACTAAACCACGACAAAAACAGCGACGACAATAACAACGACAACGATATTGAAAACGACAACAACGACGAAGAAAAAGACAGTAACAATAACAACAAGAATGACATCGACGAATACGGCAACGACAACGACGACAATGACTACGATAGCGACAGCGAAAACGACAACACCAACGATAAGGCCAACGACAACGACAGCGACGACAGCAACAACAAAAAAGACGACAACGACGACATCGAGAACGATGACAATGACGACGACAATGACAGCAACAGCAAAGCCAACGGCAACGACGACTACGAAAATGACAAAAAAAGACAAAGATTACAACAACAACGACAGCAATGACAACGACAAAAACGACAGAGATAGAAACTTCGAAAATGACAACAACAACAATGACAAAGACAACAGCGACGACTACAATGATGACGACGACAATTACAAAAACGACAACGACATTGACACTGACAACAGCGGGCACGACAACGACAACGATAACAGCGACAATGACGACGACAACAACAACAACAACGACAGAAATGTCAACGACAATAACAACAACGACAAAAACAACAGCGAAAATGACAATGACAAGGAAAATGACACCAGTGAGAATGACAATGGAAACGACAACAAAAACATCAACGACAACGACAAGGAGAACGACGACAACGATGAGGATTGCGACCACAGCGTCAACAGCAACAACAACAAAGGCAACGACATTGACAACGACAATGATAACAACCAGAACGGCAACAACAAAAAACAACAACGACAATGACAAATACGATAAAGACGACGACAACAACGACAGCGACAAGAGCAACAACAATAAGAATTACAACGACAACATCAAGAACGACGAAAATGACAACGACGAAGACAATAACGACGACGACAATGGCAACGATAGCAGAGGCAATGACAACGAAAATAAAGAATACGAAAATAGCAACAGAAACGACGACGATTACACTGACTACGAAAAGGACAACGACAACGCCAACGACACTGACAAGTACGATAACGACGATAATGATAGCGTTGACAGCTACAATAACAAGAACGACAACGACAACATCAAGAACGACGAAAATGACAGCAACGGCAGAGGCAACGACAACGACGACTACGAAAATGGCAAAAAACGACAGAGATTACAATAACAACGACAAGAATAACAATGACAGCAACGTCGAGAATGAAAACAAAAACAAAGACAACGACAACAGCGACGACTACAATGACGACGACGTTAACGACATTGACACCGACAACAGCGACCACGACAACGAGAATGAGCACTACGAAACGACAACAACGACAACATCGAGAACAATGACATTGACAAGGACGATGACAACGAAAACGAAGACAACGAGAAGAACGTCAACGAGAACTACGGCAAAGACAGTGACAACGATGACTAAAAAAACGAAAAAAAACGACATCGATAACAGCGACAACGACAGCAACGACAAGGACAACGACAACGACAAGAGCGACAGAAACAAAAACGACAATATAAACGACAAGAGGGCGACAACGGCAGTGGCGCAAATGGCCAAGAATACGACAACAACAAAAATGACAACGACACGATCGACAATGACAACAGCGATGACTACAATGACGAAAACGACAACAACATCGACGAAAAGTGCAACGACAGCGACAACAGGAACGGCAACAACGACAACAACAGCGACAACGGAATTTACACCGGCAACAGTGACAACGATATTCACATCGACAACAGCGACAACGACAACGACAAGAACAAAAACAACAAAAAGGACAACGACGGCAATGACAGCAACAAAGAGAACAACAACAAAAACGAGAACTTCCTTGACAACGAAAACGGCGATAGCGAAAACGAAAACAGAAACAACAGTATCGAATACGACATCAACGAAAAAAGCAACGAGAATGACGGCAACGAACGCGACAACGACAACAATGGCTACGACTAAGACGACAACGAGAACAAAGTCAGTGACAATGACAACGAAAATGGCAACAATGAGAATGACAACGAAAACGACAACAGGTACTAAGGCTACGACAACTTGAACAATGACAACGACCACACCAACAAAGACAATAACAAATACAGTGAAAATAAGGACAACAAAGCAACGGCAACAACATTGAAGACAACAGCGGCAACGACAACGACAATGTAACCGTCAACGACAACGTAAACGACGATAACGACAACAACTACGACGGCAAGAACAAAGAAAGCAATTACGACATTGAGAACAACGACAACGACAATAACGATGAGAATGACAACGGCAACAATGAAAATGACAGAGACAACTGTTACAATGACAACGAAAATGAGAACTACGAAAACGACAACATCGAGAACGAGGACAATGACAACGACGATGACAACGAAAACGAAGACAACGAGAAGACGTAAACAAGAATTACGGCAAAGACAACGACGACTACAAAAACGACAACAAAAACGCCATTGATAACAACGACTACGACAACCACGACAATGAGAGCAACGACTAGGACAACGACAAGAGCTACAAAAACAAAAACGACAATAGAAACGACAAGAGAACGACAAGGACAACGACAATGACGAAAACGGCCAAGAACACGACAACAACAACGATGGAAACGACGAAAATGACAACGATGTTGACACGGACAACAGCGATAACGGCAAGGACAACAAAAACAACAACGTCAACGAAATTAAAAACGACAACAGCGACGAAAAGCGATAACGAAAACGGCAGTGACAATAACAACAAAAACGATACCGACGAAAAAGGTAACGACAACGACGACAAAGACAATGACTACGGCAGCTATAACGACAACGACAACAAAATAAAACGACAACAACAAATACGACAACGAAGATAAAGACAGCGACGAGAGCAACAACAACATCGAGAACGACGAAAATGACAGCTAACGACAACAACAATGATGAAGACAACAATGACAAAAGCGACAATGACATTGACACCGACAACAGCGACCACGACAGCGACAACAACAACGATAACAAAGACAACGACGACAATGATAACAACACCGAAAGCAACAACAACAACGACAACGTCATTGAGAATGACAACATCGATAACGTAAACGAAAGCAAAAACTACAGTAACGACAACAACACCGACTGAAAAGGCAGCACAACGTCAACAATGACTACAGCAGCGACGATAACAACAACGACAGAAACCACAGCAGCGACAGCGAAAACTACAATGACAATGACAACAACAACAAAGAAAAACAAAAACGACCGTGACAAAAACGGAAACGACAGCGACGACAAGGACGGCAACAATAACAACAAGACCAAAAACAACAAAAGTACAACATCAAGAACGACAGCGACAATATTGACGGCAACGACAACGGCAATGATAACGATAACGACAATGAAAACGACGATAACGACAACACCTACACAACAAGGACGAAGAAAAAAGCGACCACATAGAGAACGACGACAACGACAAAACGACGACACTGACAACGGAAACAATACAAACAGCAACGAAAACGACAACGGCTACAACAACAACGAGAATGAAAGCTAGGAAAACGACAGAAACGACAACATCGAGAACGACGACAATAATAAGGACGATGACAACGAAAAGAGCCACAAAAACAAAAACGACAATAGTAACGACAAGAGAGCGACAAAGACAATGACGAAAACGTCCAAGAGCACGACAACAACAACGACGGAAACGATAAAAATGACAACAACATCATCGACAAAGAAAACAGCGATGACTACAATGACGGAGACGACAATGACAAAAACGACAACGACATTAACACCGACAACAGCGGCCACGACGGCGACAACGACAACGATAACAACATCAACGACAACGACGACAACAACAACAACAACAACGACGACGACAATGACAACAATACCGAAAGTGAGAACAACAACGGCAACGTTATTGAGACCGACAACGTCATTGAGAAGGACAACAGCGATAACGTAAACGAAAGCAAAAACTACAATAACAAGAACGTCATCAACGAAAAAAACAACACATCGATAACGATGCAACGATAGAGATAACGACAACAGTGATTACGACAGCGAAAATAAGGACAACGACGAAAACCACAGCAACGACAATGGCAACAACAAAAACTGCAATGACAATGACAACGAGAACAAAGAAAAACGAAAACTACAGTGACAAAAACGACAACAACCATGACAATGATGACAATGACAGCGACGACAACAATAACAAGAAGGAAAAAAACAAAAGTACAACATTGAGAACGACGACAACGACAATAACGACGACTATGACAACGGCAACAATGAAAACGGCAACGACAACAACTACAAAGACAACGAGAATAAGAACTACGAAGACGACAACAACGAAAACTTCTAGAACGACGACAATGACAAGGACGATGACAACCAAAACAAAGACAACCAGGAGAACATCAACGAAAACTAGGGCAAAGACAACGTCGACGATGACCACAAAAATGGCATGAAAACGACATGGATAACAGCGACAACGACAGCAACGACAACGACAATAGCGACAGAACAAAAACGACAATATAAACGATAAGAGAGCGACAACGACAACGACAGTGGTGCAAACGGGCAAGAATACGACAACAACAAAAATGACAACGACATGATCAACAATGACAACAGCGATGACTACAATGACGTCAACGACAACATCATCGACGAAAACTGAAACGACAAGAACAACGACGTTGACAGCGACAACAGCGACAACGGCGAAGGCAGCGAAAATAACGACAACAAGAGCGACGACAACAGCACTAACAACGATTTTAAAAGCGACAACATCAATGAAAACAACATTGAAAGCGAAAACAGCAACAAAAACAATTGACAAAAAAACGTCAGTGACAATAACAACAAAATCGACACCGACGAAAAAGGCGGCAACAACAATAACGACAACGACGACAACAACAACAACAAAAAGACAACGAAAACAACTTCAACATCGAGAACGATGACAACGACGATGACAATGACAACGTCAAAGACAAGGAGAATGACGACTACGAAGAGTACAACAAAAAAGACAACAAGGACAGCGACAACAACAACAAAGTCAATAGCAAATGCAATGAAAACAACGACAACAAAGCGACGACAAAAACAACAACGACGACACTGAAGACAACAACGGCAACGACAACGACAACAGCGACAACGGCGAAGACAACGACAACAACGACAACAGCAGCGACGACAATAGCAACGACAACGACATTGCAAACGACTACAGCGACAAAAAAAATGACAAAAAATTGACAGTAAAAATAACAACAGAAACGACACCGACAAGAAAGGCAACGACAACGGCAATGACGACAATGACTACGGCAAGCGATTACGACAATGACAACGACAAGGATGACAACAAAAATGACACCGACGAGAAAGGCAACGACAGCGGCAACGACAACAATGACTACAACAGCGATTATAACAACGCTAACGATAACGACTACGACGATAATGACAACAACGCCGTAAGCGACAACAACAGTGACACCGTCAATGAGAACGATAGACACCATGACGTGAACAAAACCAAACACTATAGTAATGACAAAGAAATTGACGGAAAAGCAACATAACGATAACGAAAACAAAGACAAAAACATACAAAGTGAAAACAGCGACAACAAAACAACGACGACAACGACAACATTATTAACAGCAACGACAACGCCAAAGATAAGAACAAAAAACGACAACGATAACGATAACGACAACGAAAAGAACAAAAAACGACAACGACAACGATAACGACAACGACAATAACAAATACGACAAGGACGATTAAGACAGCGTCGGCAACGACAACGACACCGACACCAACGAAGAACACGACTTCCAATACATCGACAAGGACAACGACAAGAACAGCGACAAAAATGATGATAACGATATAAACAACAATGACAATGACATTGAAAACGACAAGGACAACAACGGCAATGATAAGGATTACGGCTACAGCGTCAACAACAACAACGATAACAACAAGGACAGCGACATCGACAACGACAACGACTTTGACAACGACAACAACAACAACAATAAAAACTACAAGGGAAACAAAAACAGCGACTACAAAAACAACGACAACGACATTGAAAATGACAACAGCGACAAAAAAACGACAAGAAAAACGACAGTGACGTTAAGAACTAAAACGACATCGACGAAAAAGGCAACGACAACGACGACGACCATGAGTACGACAGCGACAACGACAACGCCAACGATAACGACAGCGACAACGATAAAGTTTACAACAACGACAATGACAAATACGACAACGGCGATGAAAACAGCGACGACAGAAACGACAACAAAAATGACGACGACAACATCGAGAACGACGACGAAAACGTAAACGACAACAACGACAAAGACAATGGCAACAGTGGCAACGATAACGGTAGCAACGGCAACGAAAATAGCGACACAAACGTTGACGTAAACAAAGACACAAACGTTAAAGTTAACAATTATAACGACAGAGACGACAATGACAACAACGACAACGATGACAATGACAATAACGGCAACTCAAAAGACTGCAACGACAACGACGACTGCGAAAACGGCAACGAAAAAGACAACCACAATGACACTGAGAACAACGACAACGAAAGCAACGACAACGAAAGGAATGACGAAGACAACAACGCCAATGACAAGAACAAAAACGAGAGCGTCAACGTCAAAGAAAAAAACGTCCCATACGACAATGACAAGGACAATAACGACAACGACGAAAATGACAGAAAGGACAACGACAATGCGATGACTTCAATGACAACATCAACAACAACAAAGGCAACGACTAAAACTGAAATGGCATCGACAGAAACAAAAGCAGAACGACAGAAATGACAGTGAGGATAACGACAGCGACAAAAATGGCAACGACAACAACAATGACAACGTCAACTGCAAGGAAAACGGTGACTATGGATGAAAAAATGAAAGCGACAACAACGACAGCAACGACAACAACAGCAACATCGAAAACAACGACAAAATCGAAAGCGACAACGTCAGTGATAACGACAACGACATTGACAATGACAATGACAACAAGGACAACGAAAACAAAGACGAAAACAGAAACAATAAAAACAACGACGACAAAGCAACGAGAAAAACGAAAACGATAATATTAAAGATATCATCAGCAACTACAATGACAACGGCAATAACATCGTTAAGGACAACAAAAATGAAAACGATAACAACATCAACAACTACAGCGACAAGGACAAAAAAAATTGAAAACATCGAGAACGACGGCAACGACATAGAAAGGACGACAACGAAGATGACAACGACAACAATGACGAACGTTAACGACAGCAAAGACATAGACAACAACGACAACAACGAAAACGACAACAACGACAAAGACAATGACAACAGCAACAACGACAGCGGAAGCAACGACAACGAAAGCAAGGACCACAACGTTGTCAACAATGACAAAAAATGTCAAAGTCAACAATTACAATGACAGAAACGATAACAGCAACGAAAAAGGCTGCCACAACGACAATGAAGACAACGAAACGATGACAACGATAACCATGACAACGACATCAACGATTACGACAACGACAAGAACAATGTCGACTACGAAAAGGGCAACGAAAAAGACAAAGACGACGACAACAATGGCGACGACAACGACAACAAAGAGGTCAAAAACTACAACGACGAAAACACATACAATGGCAGCAACAACAATAACGACAATGGCAACAACGAGAATAGCAACCAAAACGATGACAGTGACAAAGACAACAGCAGAAATAGTAACGACAAAAACGACAGCGCCGAAAGCGATAACAAAAGCGAAGGCTACGACAACGAGAATGACAACAACGACAACAGCAACACCGTCAATGATAACGACATCGATGTCAACGGCAACAACGACGAAGACGAGAACTGCAAAGTTATCGACAACGAGAATGACAACAACATCAACGACAAGTACATCAACGACAAAAAAGACGACAACAACAGCAATGACAGTGACGACAAAAACAAATGAGAAACGAGGACGAAAAAGACAATGACAAGAACGAAAAAGACAGAATCAACAACAATAATGACAAGGACGATGACGACAACGACAACAAGAACGTCATTGACAATGACGACTACGACAATAACGATGGCGTAAACGGCAATAACGATAACTACATCAACGACTGATAAAACAACGACAGTAAGGAAAACGGCAACGACAACGACAATGACAATAATAACGAAGACATTCACGAGGACGTCAACTACGATAACTAGACAACGACGAATCTGCAACGGAAACGACAACGACAACATAGGCAGTGCGAATGATGACAAAGACAATGACAGCAACGTCCACGACGTCAACGACAACGTCAAAGACGAGAACGACAATGACAACGATAACAGCGACAATGACGACAACGACTTTAACGATTACGTGAACGACAATAGCGTTAACCACATGGACGAAAATGATAACGGCGACTACGTAAGCGACAACAATGGCAACTTCAAGAATGGCGACGTGGACAACGGAGACAACAGCGACGACCAGAATGAAGACAACTATAACATCAACGACAACAAAGGCAGCGACAACTACAAAAACAACAACGACAACGAAAGAAATGACAGTAACGATAACGTCATCGACAAGAACGACAACGAAATAAACGACGTCAACGTTCAGGACAACAACGAATACAAAAACAGCAACAAAAACGAAAACGGCGACGACAAAGACAACGACAACAAAAAGAACATCAAGAATGACGACAACCGCAATGACGACTATAATGCCAGCGACAACCACAACGACAACGGCAATGAAAAAACTGCAAAGACATCGACAAAAGCAACAACAGCAACGAAATCAAAGACAGTGACAAAGATCATATTAGCAATAACAACAACGACAGTCACAGCGACAACAACGACAAAAACGACAGAGAGAGCAACGACAACTAGAACAACAATGTCAATGGCAGCAAAGACAAGTACGACAATGAAGACTACAACAACAATATCGTCATTGACAAATGCAACAGAAACAAAAAGGAAGGAAGCAAAGAGGAAGACAAGAACGCCATTACCATGTGCAACGAGAACGACAAGAAGGACAACAAAGACAAAGGCGTCAACGGAATGATATCAACGACAATGAAAAAAACGGCAGCGATGAAAGCAGCAAAAACAACAAAATCAACGAGAAAAACGACAACGACAACAACGGCAACGACAAAGAATAAAACGAGAACGACAGCAACGACTGGGAAAACAGCAAGGACAGCAACAACGGCGATGACGAAGACGGCAACGACCAGGACAACGAAAACAGCTGTGACAAAAAAAAACGACGGCAAAGACAATGACAACGACAACAATGAGAACGACGAGAAATCGAACGAAAACGACAGAACAACAACGAAAACGGCAACGAAAGGAACAACGATACCGACGACGTAAACAACGTCATTCAGAAAGACAACAAAAGCGTCAACCACGACAACGAGAATAAGGACAATAACAACGACAACAATGACAACGACAAATCTAACCCCATTCAAAAAGGCAATAAAAGCGATAACAACAAAGACGAAACGACAGCAAAAACAACGACATTAACGATAACGACATCAACGACGACAACGACAACAACGATCACAACGCGAACTGCAAGAAAAACGACAATGGCGACAGCGAGAATAATAACGGCAACAATGAAAACGATGACAACGGCAAAGACAAAGACAACAACGCCAGCGGGAAAGACAGCAATGACAGTGACAATAATAACAGCGACAACGACAACGAAAATCACAGCGACAACGACGACCAGAAAAACTGCAACGACAGAAACAACGGCGACGACGAAGCCGTCAACGACAAGGATAACGGAAACAACTGTGATAAAGGAAACGAAAGCAAAGGCAACGACAACGACAAGCACGACAATGACAACGATAACAACAACGTCATTGACAAGTGCAACGACAACGACAAGAAGGACAGCCAAGCTAAATACACCAACGAGAACGACATCAACGACAACGACAAAGACAACGTCAACGAGAGGTGCGACGAAAACGACAACAACCGCAACGACAACGACAGCCATGTGAGTGAAAATAATGACAGCGACAATGACAAGAACGTCGTCAACAACGTCAGTGACCACGACAAAGGCGATAACAAAAATAACAACGACAAAAACGTCAGATACAAAAACGACAAGGACAATGATAATAACAAAAATGGCAACGAAGACAACAACATCATTGACAACGATAGCGACAATGTCAACACAAAAGACAAGAACGACAAGAACGACAAGAACGACAACGTTAAAGACAACCACGATGACGACAACGAAGCGGCAACAAGAAAGATTAGAACGACTACGACAATGACAAAAACGACAAAATCACAACTTCATTCGAAAAAAAACAACAAAAACAACAACACCGAGAACGAGAGCGACAACGATAACAACGACGAAAACGGCAACGACAGCAAACACGACGACAACAAAACGACGAAAACGCCTCATTGACAAAGGCAACGATAACGACACCAAAGACAACGCCATCAAAGAGAACGACATCTCAATAACAACAACGAGAAAGACAGCAACGACCACAAAAACATCAAAGTCAACGATAGCTACAACGACGAAAGCAGTAACGAAAGCAGTGACGACGCGAATGGCAACGACAAAGACTACGGCAACGACGACAACGACAACAACGACAATGACTAAAACGTTTTCGACGGCGACGACAACGATGACATCGGCAACGTAAACGATAACAACGATAATGACAACGAAAAAAATATTGAGAATGATTACGAGGACAATGACGACTAGAATGCCAGCGATGACAACGGAAAGAACGTCAACGACAGCAATGAGAACGACTACGACAAACGCGTCAACGACAAACACGTGAACGACGAAGACAACCACAACGATGAACACGAAAACGGCAACGACAACGGTGACGTCAGAAACGACAACGAAAATGACAACGACAACAACGACAATAACCAAGACATGGTTAAAGACAAAGACAACAACAGCACCGACAAGAACGACTATGATAACGGCAACAACGACAATGACGACAACAACGATAGCGAAGAAAACAACAGCGACAACGACAACCATTGACAGCAACGATTACGACAACGACAATTATCACAACAACCATAGCGACAACGACATTGATAGCGACAGCGACAACGACAACGATGACAGCGATAATAAAAATGACAGCGACGACGACGAAAACGACAAAGACAAAGACAAAAACGACAATGACTACAATGTCATCGACAGCAAAGACAACAACGATGACGACATTAATGACCACAACGACAACAGCAACCACGAAAACAACAACAGCTACAACACATACAATGACAACGACTACGCCTATACCGACGAAAAAAACAATGAAAGCGGCAAAACCTACAAGGATAACGACAGCGAAGACGAGGACAACAAAACGACAACAACGCAAATGGCAATAACAACAACCACAGTGACAACCAAGACAATGACGATAGCGACAACGACAGCGACAACGACAACGACGACGATAAGGAGAACGTAAACAACAGCAACGACAACGAAAAAGACGATAACGATGACGGCAGCGACGTAAACAGCAGCGACGTAAACGGCAATGACCGTCACAGAGACAACAACGACAAACTTGTAAACGACAATGACAACGACAAGGATGAAAATGAAAACGGCAACGACAACAGTGACGTCAGAAACGGCAACGACAACGACAATGACAACGACAACAACGACAATGATAAAGACAAGGGAAAAGACAAAGAAAACAACGACACCGACAAGAAATACTATACCAACGGCAACAACGACAAGGACAACAACGAAAATAAGATCGTCGTTAACAAATGAGCCGAGAACGACAACGACGTGAACGACAATAGCGACAGCGACAACGACGACAACGACAACCATTAACAGCAACGATTATGACAACGATAATGATCACGGAAACAAGAGTGACAACGACATTGACAGCGATAGTGACAACGAGAACAACAATGGCAGCAATGACGACAAAAACAACAACGACAAAGAAAACAACGAAAGCGACGAAAACTATAAGGAAAACGACAACGACGACAAGGACAACGACGACCACAGAGACGGCAATGACAACGAAAACAGAGACGACGACAACAACAACCTCATTAACAAAGGCAACAAAATCGTCAGCTGCAAGGACGAGATCAACAACAGAGACAGCGACATTAACAACAACGAGAGCGACGAAAACAGCAACGACAATGACAACAAAAGCGACGACAACAACAACGAAAATAGCAACGACGACGACAATGACGACAGCAACAATGAAAACGACGACAACGACAAAGACAACACATACAATGAAAACGACAACTCCATAACCAATAATGACAACGACGACAATGATAATGACCACATAGACAACAGCTAAAACGACAACAATGACAACTACAACCACGACAATGGCAACGACGGAAACTGCAACGGAAGCAACTACGACAACAACGACAAAGAAGACAAAGAGAAAAATTACTACAAAAACAACAACAAATAGGACTAAGCTAACGACAGCAACTTTAAGGACCACAACGATTTCAACAACGATAATGGCCACGGAAACGACGACAAAACAACGACAAAAACTACAACAAAACGAATATAATGACAACAGCGATAACAATGAAAACGACAGTAATGGCAACGACAACGACAGTCATGTCAGTGACAATAATGACAGCGGAAACCATAACAATGACAACGACAACAACGACAACGGCATCAACGACAACGACATCAGTGACCACGACAAAGGCGACAGCGACAGTGACAATGATAACAACAACTACCAGAACGACAATGACAACGATTTTGAAGTCAACGGCAACAACAACACCATAGACAAAGACAGCGACGATGACAACATAGAGGATGATAACGAAAACAGGGACACGATAACGACAACAAAAACAACGCAAACGATAAAAACTACAACGATAACGACAACAAAAATCACAGCTAAAATGAGGACCAGGACCAGAGCAACATAGCAACAACGGCGACGACGAAGACGGCAACGACAAGGACATCGAAAACGACAGTAGCAAAGAAGACGACAACAAAGACAAAGACAACGACAACGAGAAGCACGACAATGACAACGACAATGACAACGACAACGTTACTGACAAGTGAAATGACAACGACAAAGAGGAAAATAAAGACAAAAAGATCAACGACAACGACATCAACGACAATGACAGCAACGACAGCGATGAAAACAGTAACGACAACGACAACGACATCAGTGACCACGACAAAGGCGACAGCGACAATGACAATGATAACAACAACTAGAAGAACGACAATGACAACGATTTTGACATCAACGGCAACAACAACATCATAGACAAAGACAGCAACAATGACAACATAGAGGATAATAACGAAAACAGGGACACGACAACGACAACAAAAACGACGCAATCGATAACAACTACAACGATAACGACAACAAAAATCACAGCTGAAATGACAACCAGGAATAGAGTAACGACAGCAACAACGGCGACGACAACAGTAACAACGAAAATGGAAACAACGACATTGGAAACAACGGCAATGGCAACAATGACAATGGCAACAACGACAACGATAATAACGACAATGAAAACGACATCGGCAACAATGACAACGGCAACGACTAAAATGACCAAAATGACATGCACAGCGTCAATATGTGACAACTTAGTGTACGAACTATGAACGATGATTAAGAGAGTTTATTAAAAATTACCAATAACAATAACAATACAAGTTAAAGTACTCAATATTATGCTTAAAGTCCGATCAAAAATGCTGACTTAGGCGGGTGTATAAATATTATCGGGTTTTATTATTATAGTTTGAATATTTGATGCTTGAAGTCAACCCTCCCTGAAATTTTTATCCGATTGAAAAACATATCTGCACTTAGAAATGACATTAATCTTATTTTTGTAACGAGTTATTGAGGATAGGCCATTCTAATTTCAAAAACTACAAACAATACAATTTTTTCAAGAAGGAAAAAATGATGCGGCATTTAATTTTCTATAGAACTGTACTTCAAAACAAATTTGTAAGTATTTACTTATATACATTCTATGCAGACTATATAAAACTGAAAAACATGAATAAATTCATAGAACCTCCAATTATAAACCTCCAATAAACATTATTAATTTATAATGCACGCACATTAGGGCGGTTCGAAAATGAAAAATTTTCTTACACCGAAATAAAAAATTGTACCATGTTTGCCTTTTTTGGATAAGAATCACTGCACTATATTTTTTGGCAAAATTATATAACCAAGCTCAACTTTTATAAAAATAAAAAAATCGGGGTTTCCTAATTTCGATCTGAGTTTTCAAAAAGTGCTGTACAAAAGTTTCAAAGATCTAGGAAACTTAGACGGCTTCTCTTATGTGGGTCTTGACATTAAATGTTAGTTTTCACATATTTTTTAAGAATATATTCAAATTGCAACTAGATTGATAAAACGCTCCATCGAAGAGTCATTGTATGAATTCCAAATTTTTCAGAAACAAATGTGATGGAACACTAAAAAGATATTTTGGGAAAAGTGCCAGAAATCACATTTTCATGGTTTGACTGTTCCCACTGCATCCTGGACTGAAAACAGTTCTAACAAAAAAAAGTAGACAAAATCCTGCAAGAAACTAAAAAAAAGGACCCTTTAACTGCAATACATTCGGAGTTAGGGTTTTTGAAAAAACCCTAACTTTTCTAGTATTTTTCTGAGAAACACATTTTTTTAAAAATCATTTTGAAGCACGAAACGGCTCACAATTCGCGACCTAATAGTGCTAGATCAAAGTTTTTTTTCGAATTAATCAAAATGGAGTCTGATTTTGCTCACACGCAAAACACTCTTTCGGGAAATCAATAGGTTGCATGCTACAGAGTGATTTTTGAGAATTTGTGTTTTTCAGAAAAATAATAGAAAAATCGGGGGGTTTTCAAAAACCATAACTCCGAATCTATTGCGAATAGAAGGTTCTTTTTTCGCATTTCCCAAAATTTTTCTCCGGGTCCCGTCACAATTGTTGCTAGCAAAAGTGAAATTTGTGCAAGGACTCTCTAATCAATCTCCAATCATTTGAATGTAATGAAATACTATTACTTGAAGTTTAACAAGATGTATGAAAAGAACAAGAAATTTTCATCTTTTTTGTAATTTCAAGGTTGATACTAGAAAAAGTGAAAAATGTTTGGAGCCAGATTTTCATACCAATCATTCCAGATCGAAGAATGTTGAAAATGGTTAAAAGCGATTATAGTGCAGATTCCAATTATAGACAATCTTATTTCAGATGCCAAAATAACCCACTTTTTATAATCAAGGTAAATTTATTAAAAACACTAAGGATTTTCGATATAGGAGCTCGCAAATGCGAAATTGACTCATGTTCTTGTAGAATGAGAACTTCTGAATCTGGCAGGGTTTTACTTACGGATCAGAGAATTTGACAGAAAAAGGAATGTGGTATCTGCACGCCTCACAAGAGCTGTGCTTCCTGACGATCAAGTGAAGCGTCTGGTTGAAGTCGAATCATCTACGATGAGAAAGAATCCAGAAAAAGGCGAAAAAAACTAGAAATTCCATGTCACTATGTTCGCAATATTCTCATTGGAGAATCCTCTAACAAAGACATATGTGAAGATGAGAAAGATGACGCGGTTGAAGAAAAAGATGATAACAAAGTTCGGATCCCTGCTGGCACTTTATTAACAGGACATACCACAAAAAGTGTCAAAAATTTACGGCAGTTTGCAACAGATACGGCGTTGGAAACAGATGTGCCGCGGCATTGGCTTCTCTGATTTTGTGCCGTATTAGCAAATACGTTCCTTGAGATGAAAGTCCAGTATTTGACAAGAGTAAAGTTTATCGTGAAAGGAAGGCAACTCGTCAAGAAAAGTAAAGAGAAGAGTTTTCTTCAGGCTTAAAAATGAAAGCGTTTCACATTGACGTTGGAAAGGACCAGACTAAAGTTATCGTGGAGACAGATGACGGAATATTACCGCAATCATATAAAGTAGAAGAGCGCATATCGCTAATTCAACAACCTGGTAGTTTATAGTTAGGACATGCAACTCCATCAGTGTCAAATGCTGAATGCACCTAAGATGCTATATTAGGTTATTTCTTAGAAGAAGCGATTCACCTCTCTGAACTAGATTGCGTAGGATGCGATGGATGCCTTACTTATACTGGAAAACACAGTGAAATTATGAGATGATCTGAGAAGACCTTTCTGAACTAGATTGCGTAGGATGCGATGGATGCCTTACTTACACTGGAAAACACAGTGAAAATATGAGATGATCTGAGAAAACTATAGAGAGACCGCTACAATAGGTGATTCGTGAGTTTCATGGAAATTAACTGCCATTTGAGCACTTATTTAAGAAGAATGATGGTAGAAATTCTGAACCTCATGATTACTTCGATCCTATCGGTAAATCATGAATGTCATGCGAGGACTTACTGGTTATCAAGCTGAGAGCTGTTGAGTTGCCGAATATTTCAATAGTGAACACCAAGGATCTGAGCTCAGATCCAAAGTATCTCCTGGACATCTGCAAAGCTGTTAAGGCAGGATATTGTTCTCCAGAGCTTGCCCAAAGAAGCCCTGGAAAAATATCGCATGCTGGGTGGCTATCAAGAGCGAGCAGAACGCTCTGAAAGCATACCGGAACAGAAAATCCCTCTTTCGAATTGCCACTTCTTGTCACTTTCATCATGCGCGTTGATGTGTCCATGTGGTTTGAAATCAAGTGTCATCCAACTATCAAAGACGCTTCTAAGAACTTGTGGGAAAGTATTGATATGACTAGATACTTTGAAGATGATATTTGAGATACCATTGACAATGTAATCCAAAATAATGGATATTTCACTCACCGCTAGAGAACCTTCTCCTTGCAATGTTTTGTGATGAAAGGCAAGAAACTCTTTAGATAGCCGTAGAATGTATTACCTGAGCTAGAATGTACATTACCAAATAAGTCAGAAAATTCGAAAATCCTAAATTAAACTCTTATGCCAAAGACTACGTGGCTAAATATTTGATTTTTCCGATAAGCCCTGATACCCAATGTGGTGGGTAAGTCTTATCAAGTGAAGGCAATTTTTGTTGCAGTCAAGATTACTCTGAAATCGGGGTAAAGATGAAACTTTGTTTTTTCTGTGTCAAATATTCGATGAATTAGATCCTATTTAAACAAAATTTCACTTTAAAAATTGTGCTCTCTCCTTGATATTCAGTACGTAAAAGCAAAGTTCAGAATTAAATAAAAAAATTTAAATGCTAGTTTTCCAATAAGTTCGTGGAAAAAGGTTTCTCCTTTTTCGCCATCGTTGAGCACTGAGCAGCCTTGTCCTTTTGTTTGTTCATTACTCTGGTCGTGTGTGAGCGCTAAAAGCATCACGGGGAAAATGGAGAAATGCATTGTCAAGTCATAACGCGGTTCAAGCATAAAACACACGTTGGTAAATGCACGTACGTGTTCTGTCGGCGCCCTGTAATGGGTGGCTCGGACAAAAGTGCGAGGACTGCTAATGGGCCTCTGTCACAGGCTACTTAATCTATTCGGACACCTCGAGCCTCCGCATTGAACTCTTTTTTATCCGAAAAAACCCATAATCTGCCTTTTTAAATCATGCATTCACCATAAAGACACATACTTAAAAACAGAAATAACATTTTCAGTTTTTTATTAAATAATTTCAAGATTAATTAGGTGTTTAAAGCTGGAATTATCACAATATCTAATTAACATCAGCAACATGCAATAATTTTGTGCTTATTCATGTCTCAACAAAAAAATTTGTACCCTCTAATTTTCTTCTAAAACGTGTAGTAATGCCAGTTTCACGTCACAAAAAACCAGCGGAATCATTTTTGTCGCAGCTCATTTGTTATGTTCTCGAAATAAGATTTTTTTTCACAAAATGGAAATACATCTAGTGTGAAACTGCAACATGAACATAGCTGTATTCAAATTCTCTGATGTCCCATTTCTGTTGCAAATCAAAACAATACAGAATCGGCGTACTTTGGAGGATCCGCGTTTTTCTGTGGTGAAGCTGACACTACAACATCAAAAAACGAAAACTATTATTCACATAAAATTTTCTTTAACGTAGGAAGAGTCGACTGAGGCCAGACAGGATTCCAACTAGATTGTCCAATTAATAGTTGTGCCCCAAGTGGGAACCTCAATCACTGCCAATGAAATTTTTAACTGAAGTTAAGGAATAAAGTTTAGTTGCAAGTTTTAAGACTTTTAGGGTATATTTTAAGAGTTTTTAGTTTTAATATAATTCTTCAGTACATATGCGTACTGCGTATAGTGTATCCTTTTGTACGCTCCAGAAAAACTCGTTCTTTTTCGTTCTTTTCCACACAACTGGGCTGAATCTGGAATGATGAGGATTCCCACGTCAACATGAGGTGTCTTCATACAGTAAATTCTAGTAAAAATTGCCATCTTCCTTCAATCTGTAATTCACTCAGGGCCCTGAAGGAATTTGGTCATCCATATCTTCATCTTCAAAATTCACTTTCACGTTCATCTTGAAGAAAAAATTTTTAATGTCAACATATGCAAAAAATTATTTCCTCAATGATATATACATTATTAGCTCGTAAATTGTATCTGCCTACTTTTTATTTCTCAGAAAATCCGGTTGACACAAAATTACACAAGCTAAGCATAAAATGGCGCGTACGATTCATGACAGCTGACTGACTATAGAACATTAGGGGAAAGATGAGTTTGCGCAGTGCGTTCAGACTGAAGTAACGAATACAAGTTCGGTGGGAACTTTAAAAACACTAAAATATTAATTCTCTTTTATCGGTGTTGACTCAAATATAATGTTTGTATTTGAGTCTGTCAAAGTGCTTTCCTCACACTTAAATTCATTTTTGAAGTTCTCAATTTTTAAGTGAAATTATATATTATATGCTTCTTGTATTTAGAGAATTTGCAAGATCTGAATCCTGTTTGGTATAATTTTCATCCTCGAAATTCTCCTGTTTAGGAATTTCTAAAATTTCATCGGTGTTGACGTCCTGAAAATGTTCTGAAATAAACAATAGATAAGTATGAAAATATTATATCACCATCGTCATCAGCACCCGAGTTTTCTTGAAATGTTTATTTAGCTCCTGCTTCAATCGTTTGATATTTTTCAACTCGTAGATGTAATTTATCAGATGTTTTAATTATTAAAAGTTCGAAATAATTTACAAAATTTAAGTATTTGAGTGGGATTACAATCAATCTCTCATATACTCAAAATAATTTGATAATTGATTTCTCTTTTTGTTAATTGGGATGCCCATTTGGGCCCCGATTGACGCCTTATTATGAATTGGGCTTGTTTGGTTTGATTTCCACGCGGCAATTAATGTCGCAAAAGAAATTCTGTGAAATAACTCATTTCCAATGCATCCTTGGTAAAAATTTCCAGTAAATAAATTAAAAAAGACTAAATTTTGTGTGAACCTGAAATATACGTCGCTCTAGCTCTAATAGCACCGAAATAATGGCTTTCGAAATATGACCCTTCTTATGAAATTTTGTTAAAATCAATTTCTGAAACAAAATCTCTCATTTTTCGAAATTAATCATTTCCTGAGCATTGCCGGTGAATCTTGTCTCCAAAAAAAAAATGGAAAGAGGCTAAATTTTGTGCAAATCTAAAAAACAATGCTCTGGTTCTGAGAGTACCAAAATTATGGCCTTCTGAAAGTTATCCATTTTATGGAATTTTGTTGAACATTTTTTTTTAATTTTGAATTTCTGGAGGATGAGACATATATGATAGTGGAAATTTTTATTTTACGAGTTGTAGTTCTTTGTTTTTAATAAATGGACTTAGAACTTTATCGTTCTGCCAGGCAAATGCAAGAATTTCGAAAAGTCATGCAAGAACATGTTCAAGAGAATTCCATAAAAAGGGTAATTTCCAGAAGGCCATAACTTCGGTGCTATCAGAGCTAGAGGATTGTTTTTTAGATTTGCTTCTAAATGAGTCCTCTTTAATTCATTTAGTGACAGCATTCACCTGTAATGTTCAGGTAATTAGTTATTTTAGCAATGAGGCATTTTATTTAAAAAATTGATGTTACACAAAATTTCATACAAAAAGGGTCATATTCAGAATGCCATAATTTCGGTGGTACTAGAGCTACAGCAATGCTTTTTTTATATTTACGCAAAATTGAGTCTCCCTTGATGAATTTACTGGCAATTTTCATTAGAGATGCATCGAAAATGAGTTATTTAACAAAAACCAGAATTTTTCTTTCTTGGTTCAAATTATTCGCTGATTCACCTATCACATTTTTGGTAGAACATATACTTCTCTTGTTGAAAATTGATGTATTTTGTTGAAAATTCGTTTTTTTTGGTTTATGTAATTTTCTTTTCCAAATTATATTTTTTTAGAACACTAGAAATCTTTTGGAACTAAGGGATTAGGAAAAAATCGAATTTGCAAAAAGTTGTGGAATGGCTATTTTTTTGTTTGTTAAATAAGCTGTTACTATTTTTGGAAAATTTATGTAATTGAAAAAGGGGATACTATTTTAAAACCGGTATTTTCCAAAGTAATTAGGATAATTAACATTTTTCTTATAATCCGTACGCCACAGTTTGTAGAAAATTCGTCTTCCTTGGACGAATTCAACTGTTTTTGATTTAGAATTGAAATCCGATCAAATGCTGATTTATTTTATTCTGAATGACCATTTGAAGCCATTTACTGGTTAATCCTATTACATATTCTCTTGAGAACTTATCTTTTTTAATTGAAAATTCAACTACTTGGTTAAAAATTGAACTACTTTGCTAAAAATTCATTATTTTTTGTTGAAGATTCATTATTTCAGTAGTAAATTTATCACTTTGGTTCACAATTCAACATCTTGTGGAAAATTCGTCTTTCTGCTTCAGAATTGATGTCTTTTGATGGAAATTCGTCTTTTTTTTTGTTAAAAATTCTTCTGCTTCTTTGAAAATTAATCTGCTTTGGTTCAGAATTCAACCATTTTGTAAAAATTAATTATTTTGGTTGAAGGTTCATCATTCTAGTTGAAATTTCTTTTCTTTGGTTGAAAATGTAATTTATTTGTAAAAAATTCGTCTTTTTTGGTCGAAAATTAATTTTCTTGGTAGAAATTTTATCTTTTTGGATAAAAATTTATTTATTTTTTGTTACAAATGCAACTGTTTGGTTAAAAGCTAAACTACCTTGTTGAAAATCCGTTCTTTTTCTGATTGATATTATTTGTTTATAAAAATTTATTCAAACATTTCATGAATTGATTTCGTATATTAGATGCCACTATACTGATTTCGATTGATTCCGAGTTTATTTCTATTCTTCACGGAAAGATGAAAAATAAAGTTATAAAAATTACCATTTTTTACTTCAATTGTTAACACAGAAGTGCAATAAACAAAAAAATCGAAAGTCGGCTCTTTATTCAGTTGAGAGTATTTCCCAGAAAAAAGATCAAAATCGATTAAGAATTCTGAGCTCTACGAGTAGTGAAAAATTTTAGAAAAACTTGTATGTTAACAAAATGGTAATCGTTTTTTAAAATAAAAAATTCTTGTTCTTCAAAAAATATGCGAGAGATGGAAAAGAGTCCACAAGCAAAATTATTCCTTCCAATGAGTTCTATAAACAATTTCTGTTATATTTTTTCGAAATTTTGCAACAAAAGTTTTTTGGAAAAAGCTAACGCTTTTTTTGAGCCACTATTTTCCAAAACAATTTAAAGAATTAATCATATATATTTGATTTTGATTGACGGTATCTTCTTGCTTCGAAATCCGGGAGAAAAATATTTAAAAGTTGAAAATCAAGAAAATGGCAACCATTTTTTTAGAAATAATTTTCTTTTCAAATGCGAGATGCGGAAAAAGCTCCTATATTTATTTATTAAAAAAAAATTATTTTCAGAAATTGGTCGCCATTTTTCTGATTCTCAACTTTTTGATATTCTGTTCGCATATTTCAAAATAATGAGAATCTCCCTATGAGACTCGCAAGGAAAAAATTATTTACCTAATCTATTTTGAAAAATACCGAATTTAAAAAGTGCCGTTTTCAAAAACTTGTTGGTGCAATGTATCGCAAAATTCAAGAGTAACTCTTTGTAGAACATTCCTTAAGGGACAATGTTTCATTCAGACTTTTTTCCGTATATCGCACATTTTGTTTGAAAGAACCAAATTTTTTTACTATAAAATAAACTGTCGTCATTCTGTTAATATTGAACTTTTTTCATAAATTCATCGCGGCTTTTAAAACAATGAGAAATTCTCAGTTATAAGCGAAAAGACAAAAAATGAAAAGGACAATTTTTGTTGCACCACTGCTACCCTAGAACTATTGAAGGGGACTGAAAACGCTCAAAAAAATTTTATTTGGAATAGTGGGACTCCGACTTCACTGTCATAGAAAATTTTATTCTTTATTCAAATATACGAAATTCAGATTTAAATCCTGGAAAATCATCGTTTATTTTTTGTCTGGCTTTCTCTTCTGTTTCTTTTCGATTGACTCATTCGCTTGTATTCTTCTTTCGTAATGCCTATTGGCACCCCTGCTAATCAGGCGTGGGACGATAAAACGAGCATAAATGCTCTTCGCGAACGTCCGTGAAATTCGATATTGGTTTAAGTACACTGGAGCTAATGTTCATCAATTACTTCGGCTGACAAATGCTTTGATTTTGATACAAAGAGTTAGATACATGAAAAAAATTGATCCTATTTTTTTTTATTTAGAAGCTTTCGAACCAGGTCTTAACCTCAAAATTGAATTGCCTCATTTTACTACACAAATAATAGAATTACACCTTTATTAGGTCCTTAGGGCCTACTTCTGTTTTGAATCAAGTCCGTATTCGGAGTGAAAAATTGGCTGATATCAATACTTTTTGTCTAGATCGTTTTTTTTTTAATTGTAGCTCGAGCATTCGAAACAATTGTTTCCCAAAAAAGTATTGAAATTGGCCAATTTTTCACTCCGAATAGAGACTTTATTCAAAACAGGAGTAGCCTCTAAGTATCTAAAAAAGATGTGATTCGACGCCTCCACTCCATACTGCTTCACTCACGTTTCTACAGTCTGTGGCTCCCCGTCCTGTTTGGTCGCTGTATAGCTCCAAGTCCAGTATATGAACATGAGACCTGGAGCTATACAGCGAACAAACGCGACATAGAGCTGTACACCACCCAAACGCGACGTGGAGCAGCATGAAATGGAGGCGTCAAATTATAATATTTATGGAGTAACATGAGGCAATACGATTTTAAGGTTAGGGCCTGGTTCCAATGCCCTTAAGTCGAGATATTCCTTATGAGAAAAGGCTTGAGAATAAAATGTTATTATTGTTTGAATATGACAGAGACTCGATGTTGATTTTAATTTTCGCTTTTCGGACGAACTGACTTGGCGATGGGGATCTAAGGGGCTTTTATTCTTATGAAAAGAAAGAGACACTTAACTAAAAATTGGTCCTATTTCTTTTTATTTAAGGGCGCTGAAACCAGGCCTCAAGCTCAAAGCTAAATTGTCTCATTTTACTCTACAAATACTAGAATTACACCTTTGTTGGATCCTGGGGGCCGACTCCTGTTTTGAATCAAGTTCGTGTTCGGAGTGGAAAATTGACTGATATCAATACTTCTTGTCTCAATCGATTTTTTTTTCATTCTTACCCGAGAATTCGAAGCAATTGTTTTTTCAGAAAAAACTATTGAAATTAGCCAACTTTTCACTCTGAATACAGACCTCATTCAAAACAGGAGTAGCCCTAAGTATCTAAAAAAGATGTAATTCGACGCCTCCATTCCGTACTGCTCCACGTCACGTTTCTACTGTGTGCGGCTCTCAGTCGCGATTGGTCGCTGTATAGCTCCAAGTCCTGTACATAAGCATAGCACCTGGAGCTCTACAGCGAACAAACGCGACATAGCGCTGTACACCATCTAAACATGACGTGAAGCAGTATGAAATAGAGGCGTCAAATTCTAGTATTTATAGAATGAAATGAGACAATGAGATTTCAAGGCTAGGGCCTGGTTCTAACGCCCTTAAGACGAGATATTCTGTATGAAAAAAGACTTCAGAAAAAATTACATCTTTCACGAATTTCATCTTTTTTATATCCATAGGACCTACTTCTGTTTGGAATGAAGTCTATATTCGGAGCGAAAAACTGGCTTATCTCAATCCTTTTTGTGTGAAACGATTTTTTTAGATTGTAACCTGAGCATTCGAAGGGAATCTTCACAAAAAACGGATAGAAATTAGCCGACTTTTTCGAGAGCATTCTTCACGAGAAGAGGATAGAAATTAGCCGAGTTTTCATTCCGGATACAGATTTGATTCAAAACAAGAGTAGGCCGAAGTGAAAAATTGGCTCAAATTCAATACTTTTTGTGCAAAACGATTTTTCTGGATTCTAGCCCGAGCATTAAAAAAATCGTTTCACAAGAAGAGGATTGAAATCAGCTAATTTTTCGCACCAAATGCAGGCTTGTTTCAAAACAGGAGTAGATCCTTAGTATCTAAAAAAAAATGTAATTCAACCCCTCCATTCTATACTGCTCCACGTCGCATTTCTACGGTGTACAGCTCTGCGTTGCATTTGGTTGCTGTGTAGCTTCAGGTTAAGTGCATAAGCATCGGACCTAGAGTTATGCAGCGAACAAACGTGACATAGCGCTGTACGCCGCCTAAACGCGACGTGGAGCAGTATGGAATGGAGACGTTGAATTCTAGTACTTATGAAATAAAATAAAGCAATACGATTTTAAGGTTAGGGCCTGGCTCCAACGCCCCCAAGTCGAGATATTCCGTATGAAAAAACACTTGAGAAAAAAATGTTATTGTTGTTTGAATATGACAACGATTCGATGTTCATTTTAATTTCCGATCGTCGGAAAAATTGACTTGGCACTGGGGATCTGGGGGCTTTCATTTCGATAAAAAGAATTAGATACTTAATAAAAAATTGGTCATTATCACTTTTATTTAAGGGCATTTCAACCAGGCTCTAACCTCAAAATTGAATTGCCTTATTTTACTCCATGAATACTAGAATCACATCTTTGTTATATACTTAGGATCAACTTCCGTTTTGAATCAAGTCTGCACTCGGAGTGGAAAATTGGCCCATTTCAATACTTTTTGCCTGAGTCGATTTTTTTTGGATTCTGACCCGAGCATTCGAAACAATTGTTTTTCAAAAAAGTATTAAAATAAGCCGATTTCTTACTCCAAATATAGACTTGATTCTAAACAGGAGTAGGCCCTATGTATCTAGCAAAGATGTAATTCGACGCCTCCATTCCATTCTGCTCCACGTTGCGTTTCTACGGTGAACAACTCACCGTTGCAAAAAACTGGCTTATTTCAATACTTTTTGTGTAAAACAATTTTTCTGGACTCTAACCCGAGCATTACAAAAAAAAAATTTTCACAAAAAAAGGATAAAAATCAACCAATTTTTCACTCCGTAAACAGATTTGATTCAAAATGAGAGTAGGCCTTAAGTTCCTAACAAAGATGAAATTCTATTATTCATGGAGTAAAATGAGGCGATTCGATTTTAAGTTTAGGGCCTGGTTCCAAAGTTCTAAAGTATATTTATTCCATATAAAGAAGGACTTTGGAAAAAAATGTTATTATTGTTTGAAAATAATAGCGATTCCATGTTGATTTCAATTTACGCTCATCGGACGAATTGACTTGCAGCTGCGGATCTGGAGAGTCTTGATTTTGATACATAGAATTAGATACTTCGAAAAAAATTATCAATGCTAGAGTTATGCAAACTTTATTCAAAACAGGAGTAGGTCCTAAGTATCTAACAAAGATTTAGTTCGAAGCCTCCATTCCATACTCCTCCACGTCGCGTTTCCACGGTGTACTGCTCTCCGTTGCATTTCGTCGCTGTGTAGCTCTAGGTCATGTGTATAAGCATAGGACCTGGAGGTATAGAGCGAACGAACGTGACGATGGGCTCTACGCCGCCTAAACGCAACGTAGACCAGTATGAAATAGAGGCATTGAATTAAATCATCGAACGAATTGACTTGGCACTGTCGGTATGGGAGGCTTCGATTTTGATACAAAAAAATAGATACCTTATAAAAACTTGATCCAGATTACTTTTATTTAAGGGCGTTACAGCCGGGCCCTAACCTTAAAATTGAATTGCCTTATTTTACTCCATGAATACTAGAATTACATCTTTGTAAGATACGTAAGGCCAACTCCTGTTTTGAATCAAGTCTATTCTCGGACTGAAAAACTGACTCATTTAAATTCTTTTTGGCTGAATCTATTTTTTTGGATACTAACCTGAGCATTCAAAACAATTTTTTTCGGAAAAGTATTAAAATCAGCCAATTTTTCACTCAGAATACAGAGTTGATTCCAAACAGGAGTAGGCCCTATGTATATAGTAGAGACGTAATTCGACGCCTCCATTCCATACTGCTCCACGTCGCATTTTACGATGAACAGCTCTCCGTCACAATTGATCGCTATCTAGCTCCAGGTTCTGTGTATAAGCACAGGACCTGGAGCTATACAGTGAACAAACGTGACGTAGCTCTGTTCAGCACCTAAACGCGGCGTGGAGCAGTAAGGAGTAGAGGCGTCGAATTCTAGTATTTATGAAGTTAAATGAAGCAATATGATTTTAGAGTTAGGGTCCGTTACCAACGCCCTTAAGTCAAGATATTCTTTATGAAGAAGACGAGAAAAAATTTTATTATTGTTTTAATATAATAGCGATTCAAAGTTGATTTTTATTTTCGCTCGTGGGACGAACTGATTTGGCACTGGTTATCTGGGGGGTTTTCATGGTGAAACAATGAATTAGATTCTCAAACAAAATTGATCTAAATTTTCATTTAAGGTTGTTGCAAACAGGCCCTAACCTCAAAATTGAATTGCCTTATTTTAATCCATGAATGTAAGAATTACATCTTTGTTAGATACTCAAGGGCTACTCCTGTTTTGAATCAAATCTGTATTCAAAGTGAAAAATTGGCTCATTTCAATACTTTTTGTCTACATCGATTCTTTTGTATTCAAGCCCGAGCATTGAAAATATCGTTTTTCAAAAAAAGTTTTGAAATTAGCCAACTTTTCACTCCGAACAGAGACTTGATTTAAGACAGGAGTAGATGCTGAGTATCCAACAAGGATGTAATTCGACGCCACCATTCCATACTGCTCCACGCGGCGTTTCTGCGGTGAACACATTTCCGGCGCGATTTGATCGCTATACAGTTCCAGGTTCTGTCTATGAGCACACGACCTGGAGCTATACAGCGAACAAAGGCGACATAGTACTGTACACCACCTAAACGCGAAGTGAAGCAGTATGGAATGGAGGCTTCAAATTCTAGTATTTATGGAGTTAAATAAGACAATACGATTTTAAGGTTAGGGCCTGGTTCCAACGCCTTCAAGTCGAAATATTCCGTATAAAAAAAGACTTGAGAATGAAATATTATTTTTTGAGTATGACAGAGATTCGTTGTTGATTTTAATTCTTGCTCGTCGGTCGAACCGACTTGGTACTGGGGATCTGAGGGGTTTTCATCTTAATACAAAGAATTAGATACCAGAAGGTATATATCATAAATTTTCATTTTATGGCGTTGAAACCAGGATCAGAAATAGGAGTAGGCCCCAAGTACCTAACGAAGATGTAATTCCTTTATTTATGGAGTAAATGAGACAATTCAGTTTTAAAGTTAGGGCGTGGTTCCAGCTCCCTTAAGTTGGGTCATTCCGTATGAGGAAATATTTCAGAAAAAATAGTACTGTGGTTCAAAAATGACAGCGATTCGATGCTGATTTTAATTTTCGCTCGTCGGACGAATTGACTTGGCAATGGGGATCGATCGCAGTGGTGATATCAAAGCCCGATCTGCAATCAAAGCCTGGATGCACTGAATTGAAGACCACGGTTTGAAAACAAATGGTAAAGCGCCTCGATCGCAGGGTGCGCTTCGATTGGAAGGCAGCCCCAAGGGGTGGGCTTATAGCGCAAAAGAGGGGGCGCTGAGGGTGGCTTGCCTCTCCAATTAACCAGGGTAATTAATTACAGGATTAACGAAGGCGACCCAGTATATACCCCAGCTGCTCGCTACGAAACACGAGTGGCACCTGCTTCACATTCGAAGCTTCCTAGTTGCACTATTACGCATGTGCATTCAGATTCTCAAACATTCATAATTTATCTCATAATCCCTGCCATAATTATTGCCATATTTTGTTCGAATCAAATAGAAAAAAGAAAACCAGGATATTGAGATAGTAGAATGGAAAAAATATATTATGGATTTGCTATAGGGGGAGAGAATAATGTTAGGAAGGGAAGGAAAGAGGGTAGAGGAGAGATGAAGAAGAGGATATAACAAGGGAAGAATCTGGTTAAGGTGTTGGGAATAATGAAAGATGGGAAATGCTCTGGTTTAGATGAAATTTCAAATAAAGCCTGGAAATGTGGAGGAAAGAACTAGAGGAATGGGCATGGATAATGCGAGATAGAGTGCGAAGAGGAAAGGGTTGTCAGGAGTTATGGAAAGAAGGGGTATTGGTACCGACAGTGAAAAAAGGCGAAGAGGATGTTGAAGATTATACGGGAGTGACGCTAATTACATCATTGTATGAGTTATACGTAAGTGTTTTTTATCGGAGAGGTTAAAGAAAGAAATTGAGGAAAACAAGTTGTGCCGCCGAATCTGATTGGGCTCAGGGAATGAATGGGGATGATGGACAACATGCATGTTATAAATTATTTGGTAAATAGAAGGATTAGAAGGGAGAAAGGGGGAATGATGACAATATTTGTAGATTTAAGGGCGGCGTTCAATGTATTGAACCGAGACGAGATAGAAAAAGTTATGGTGAAAAAGGACATGAGAAAGGTTTCAATAAAGAGAGTATGAGAAATTTGTCTAGTGACAAAAAGCAGGGTAAAGGTAGCAGAGCAAGTAGTAGATAGTTTTTTGTTGGTGAGAGGAGTAAGACAAGTTTGTCCTCTGAGCCCGTTTTTATCTAATATAGTAATCTCAGACTTGGAACGAGGAGTGAAGAAAAAAGGATGATGAGGAGTTAGGATGGAAAAAAAAATATATATATATATACTGGCATATGTGGACGATATAGAGGTGGTGGCAGAGAATGAAGGGGGGATGGTGAGCTTAATTACAGGGTTGGAGTAATGCTTAAGTGGAAAAAAATTTAATTCAAATGTGAAAAAGAAAAAGATAGTGAGGCTTGAAAAAGGAGGTGGGAGAAAAGAAGAATAGGCCGGGAGATGGAAAGAAGTAAAGTTAGAAGAAGTAAGGGAGTTTAAATTTTAGGGATATATCTTGCAAACAAATTGAGATCATAGAGGTTATATGAAAGAAATATTGGAAAAAGCAGCAAGGGTAATGAAACAGATATAAGGAATGGCAAAAAGGAGGTTCAAGAAAGATTAGAGAAGGAGTATGTGGTTGTTTGACACGCTAGTATGGCTAGTATTAGGACATAGAGCAGAGATATGGAGATGGAAGGAAAGGGAAGAGGTTGAGGGGTTACAAGAACGGTATATAAGGTAGACACTTGGGTTAGACTGGAGGACACCTGAATATATTATGATGAGAGAAAAAGCACAAAGGGATAAATTTAGTACTAGAGCGGGAAAGAGGACATGGAAATTTGAATAGCAGCCAAAGGTGGGAAAGTGAGGAGAGTTAGCTAAGAGGTGTTTAATGGAGATAGGAGGAAGGAGAGGAAGGGTAATACAATTAACGAAATGAGAAGAAGAGAGTTTTGCCACAAAAAGAGATATAGGAAATGAGACCGGAGTAAACTATGAAGAATTAGAGAAAAATGACATGAAAAGACAATTAACAGAAAGATCGGGGATGATTGAGGAATCAAAATATAATGAATGGCATAAGATGATAAAAAAGGAAGAAGTGCCAAAGTACTCAGAAAAAGGTTGGGGAAAGTGAAGGTGGACAAGAATAGCAAGACTTCGATTGAGAGACGAGATCAGGAAAGAGATGTATTGGGAAGGGAAGGAGAACAAAAAGTGCAGGATATGTGAATGGGAAGAGGAAACATGGAAGCATGTATGGGAAGGATGTATGGAAAGAATGTATGAAAGGAATTCAAGATAAAGGAAGCTGGCAAGAAAATGTGGTAAGGATTTTAGGGGAAGAAGGATTGGGTGATGAGTAGATGAAGGAATTGGAGAGGGCTAGAGGAGCGGATGAGAAAGAATGATTGTGAAAATGGTAAGGTTGAGGTGGAAGAGAAGTAAAAAAAAATGAAAACGGGAGCAGCTTAGAAAAAGTAAAGATTTGTAAGTAATTCCTCACTTATGTTTCCTGTTCCTACTTATTTCTATGGAATATTCTGATTGATACCCATTTTGACAGTGAAAAATTACTTTTAACAATATTATACACATGATATAATTATTTCTATTATTCATTTCTTATTATGTATTATTTCATATTACATACATCCAATAAATATAGAGTCGAGAAGTTAAACATTCTTGAAATCTGATGTGCACCTGTCTTGAAATCTCATGGAATCCCTGGAAATCTTTGCAAACATTTGAAATCCTGTGAATTCTTTTTGAAAATATGTAAACTCTTTGACATTTTTTTAATCATGTGAAGATTCCTTCAAATCAGTTGAATTTCATGGATATGGCGCATAATCTCTTGAAATCTCTTAAAATTGATTGGAAAACCCTTAAAATCACTCAAAATCAGTTAAAATCCTTGAAAGTCCGTGAAATACTTCGAAATATGACGAGATCACTTAAAATCTTTGAAATTTCTTTAAAATTAATTGAAATGTTCAAAACCCTTTGAAATCCCGTGACTTCTTATGAAATACTTGAAAATCCCTTAAAATTCTTTGCGATTCCTGGAAATCTTTTTGAATTCTTGAAATCGCTCGAAATCTTCAAAACCCTCAAAAAAATTTCCTATAATGCTTTAAAATCTCTGGAAAACCCTTAAAATAGCTCAAAATCAGTTAAAATCCTCGAAAAACCGTGAAATACTTCGAAATATGACGAGATCACTTAAAATCTTTAAAATTTCTTTAAAATTAGTTGAAATCTTTAAAATCCTTTGAAATTCCATGACTTCTTTTGAAATATTTTAAAAGCCCTTCAAATCCTATGAAATCGCTTAGAAATCTGTGAGATTCCAGGAAATCTCTTTGAATGCTTGAAATCGTTTGAAATCTTCAAAATCCCCCAAAAGATCTCTTATAATGCTTCAAAATCCGTGGAAAACCCCCAAAATCACAATTATCGTTTAAAATTCTTGAAAATCCGTGAAATACTTTGAAATATGATGAGATCACCTAAAATCTTTGAAGTTTCTTCAAAATCAATTAAAATCTTTGAAATCCTTTGAAATACCATGAATACTTTTGAGATATTTCAAAATCCTTTCGAATCCCTTCAAATCCCTAAAATTCTTCGAGATGCCGGAAAATCTTTTTGAATCCTTGAAATTGCTTGAAATCTTCAAAATCCCCAAAAAATCTCTCATAGTGCTGTAAAATCCCTGGAAAATCCTTAAAATCACTCAAAATCAGTTAAAATCCTTGAAAGTCCGCGAAATACTTCGAAATATGACGAGATCACTTAAAATCTTCGAAATTTCTTTAAAATTAATTGAAATGTTCAAAACCCTTCGAAATCCCGTGACTTCTTTTGAAATATTTCGAAGTCCCTTAGAATTCTTTCAGATTCCGGGAAATATTTTTGGATCCTTGGAATCGCTTGATCTCTTTCGAATCCCATAAAACCCCGTATAATCCTTCACAATTTCGTGAATAATCTTTAAAAAAAAGGCTGAAATCCTGAAAATTCCAAGAAATATTTCGAAGCAATAAGAGATCCCTTGGAATCTTTGAATTCCTTTTAGAATTCATTACAATCTTTGAAATCCATGAGAATCTTTTTGAATCTCTTAAAATCCCTTGAAATCCCGTTTGATATTCTAAAATATTTTGAAATTCTGTTAAGTCGTTTGAAATCTCACGAAGCTCTCTAAAATTTGTAGATATACTTCGGAATGTATTCAAACCTCTTAAAATCTTTTGAAATCCCATGAAATCATCGAAACCGCTTTAAATAACTTAAAATCCTTTGAAATCCTGTAAAATCCATCAAAATATTTGCAAATCTTTTAAAATCCTTTGTAATCTGTGGCAGTCATTTCTAAAACCTTAAAATGCTTAAAAATCTATCGAAATCCTTTAGTATCTCTACAAATCCTTTTAAATCCATTGCAATCCCTTGATTTCTTCTAAAATACTTCAAGATCTATTAAAATCCCTTAAAACCCTTTGTGATCCGCGGAAATCGTTCTTAAATCCTTAAAATCTCTATCAGTCCGACGGTATCCTTCGGTATCTCTTGAGAACCCCTAAAATCTCATGAAGTCTAATTAAACTCCTTGAACTCCCTTAAATTCTTATGAAATCTTTTAGAAAAATTAAGATTGTGCCTGAAAGTGTACCAGGTAATTTCTTCAAATTCTTGAAATCTTTTGAAATGAGTAAAAATCTGTGAAACCTCATGTAATCCTTTGAAATCGCTTGAATGCCCTCAGACATTCTCATCCCTTAAAATCTTTTGAAATTTCGTTTTCAGTGAAAATAATTGATATATCGTTGATATATTCAGAAAACATATAAAATCTTACTTAAGAAGGGGTGATGGGGCGGGGGGGCCCAAAATATTACGAATCCTTACAGAAGGGGGGGGGGGGAGAGTCAAAAAATTGAAAAATCATCCTTACGCAATTAATGGACGTTCCCTTAGCAGTTTCATTAATTGGATTTTGGATTTCAATCCACTCCACAAAACACAGTACTAGAATAAAATCCATAAGTCTTTCGGCTTCGGGAATACTCGTTTCGTGGAGCAGCCGAGCTTGATTTCTAATTCATTATCGGCGCAGAGGGTATATAGAAATAATTTCCCCGGACAGCTTGACGTCTGCCTCCATTCGGGAACAGCATGCCAGAGGATAAAGGGGGTGAGAGAGGTCGTTTGTGCAGGGGTTCGGGGGTGTCAGTCATTAGTTGATTGGCTTCACTGGTGGTGGCGGCGACGGCCGCACTCGAACCACCAACGTTCCAAAGAATTAAGCGAGGACGACCTTTGAATTCCAAAATACGGATCTATCCGCATAAAAAATTGACAAAATTCTAATTTCATTCAAATTGATTGAGTTCAAATCACTACGCCCTAAAATTACCATTACCTGATTCCTCACGTTTTACTTTATCATTTATAGCTTTCATTTTTCAATTTTCACTTTTCACAATCAGTTTTCATTATTTGCGATCTACCCCTCACCCCTGTCCACATAAGCCCCTCATCATCTCAACCACCCACCCATCTTACCACCCGATATTCCCATCCAATATATTCACTATGCCTCCTCTACTCTTTCTACTCAAATATCCCATCGACTCTTCCCCTTGCAGACCTCGCCCCTCTATCGACGCCAAATTCTTTCCACCATCAACTCCTCCCTCTTACTCCTATACCATATATCCACTTTGCGTCCTCTTCCCTCTCTACTCAAATATCCCATCGAACTCTTCCATTGCAAACCGGGCCCCTCTACCGACGCCAAATCCTTTCCACCATCAACTCCTCCCTGTTACTCCTACACCATACATCTATTTTGCCTCCTCTACCCTTTCTACTCAAATATCCTATCGACCCTTACCCCTGAAGACCTTGCCCCTCTACAGACGCCAAATCCTTCCAACCATCAACTCCTCTCTCTTACTCCTATACCATATATCTACTTTGTATCCTCTTCCCTCTCTACTCAAATATCCCATCAAACCCTTCCATTACAAACCGGGCCCCTCTACCGACGCCAAATCCTTTCCACCATCAACTCGTCCCTCTTACTCCTTTACCATATATCTATTTTGCCTCCTCTACCCTTTCTACTCAAATATCCTATCGACTCTTACCCTTGAAGACCTCGCCCCTCTACCGACGCCAAACCCTTTCCACCATCAACTCTTCCCTCTTACTCCCATGCCATATATCCACTTTGCCTCCTCTACCCTCTCTACTCAAATATCCCATCGACCCTTCCCCTTGCAGACCTCGCCCCTTTTCCGACACCAAATTCTTTCGACCATCAACTCCTGCCTCTTACTCTAATCATAAAAAACTATCTTGTCGACTTTACCATCCTACTTAATAAATACAAACGCAGTACTATCCCATCGCCCCTTCGTCAGTCCCTCAATAAATGACTCCCTCTTCCACCCAACCTCCCTCACCCACAACCATCTATCCTCAAACAAAATCTTTCCACAGTCTGGTCTTCCCTTTTCATACAATTCCCCTTTGCCATACATGATTTTCCTATCTTTCTGTAACACTGCACCTACCCCTTTACTTCTATCCCTAAACCCCTTTATCCTCTGCCATCGTGAAAGCCTTTAACCATCCACTCCTTCCCTTATTACTATAATATAATGGGCTTCTGTCCCTTCGTCTTATATTTTTCTCACGCCCGCCCTATATGATACCGCGTCATATGCACTTCTATCCCACTAGCCCCTGATGTGCTCTTCTATCCTGCACCATCTTTACATTCTTTCTTCAATTCTACAATATACTTCTCCGACCTACTCCTTACTTGTTTCATATGAACCCACCCAACACACTTTACTCTATATGTTCCTCGCTCCTCACTTCTCGTTCCTCTACACTTTTCCAGTCAAACCTTCTTCTACCCATTCTCCTCTATCCCTGACGCCATTATATTCATGCACACATCTGCCCTACCAACCGTCCTCTCCGCTGTCTTTTATCCCTCGCCTTTTATTGTACACTCCATTCCTCAGCCTCTCACCAGCCTTGCTTTGACCCCACCCTCACCCCTCAGTTGTTCACCCTAACCCATCCACCTCCTACCCAATACCCCTCAAACACTTAACCGAACCTTCTTCTCCCTACCATTCTACCACCTACCTCTCGCCTACTTATATCCTATATACGATTTCTACAACTCACCCCCTATACCCTCATCACCTCTGTCCCTCACCCCTAATCCTATCATATAACTTAGCTGCCCCTCCTACCTTATCTGCCCTTCTTCTCTTGCGCGCTCATTTCCCCCTAAGTCTTTTCATTCTTCTTCATGTCCTCATAAATCTTCCGTTACATTATTCCATCCCTCCACATTACGCCTATTCTCTATATGCTTCTTGCTCCCTCCACTTACTGTGCCACACACCTTTCGTCCTTCTGCACTACCATCCAACCCTTTGCCCCTCGCCAGTTTCTCCTCACATCTATCCACCACTCCTCTGTCACCCCCCCACCTTTCCTATGCACAAACCCTCTGTCCCTCTTCACCTTCGCCCCTCCTCCCAGTGGGGCAAAATTATGAAAAAATGTTCAAAATACAATTACGGCTACAGTTTTCACCCGATTTCAAAGATTTTTTTTTAAATTGAAGCTAACTGAATTCTTAAATGATTCGTGATCCTATATTAAAAAAAAATTACTTCCTAAAATTCAAACATAAGTGTTTGAAAAAAATGGTCAATTTCAAGGATGTAATAAATAATAACACGTGAGATATTTAAAATGAGTCACATTATTGTGTGTTCGATAAAAAAAAGCGGGAAACATGAATTTATATTATGAAAAAAATATATCAACAATTGTATTGTCATAAACAATAGTGAGTGATTTTTTAAACGATTTGCGATATTTATTGAGCGGATTTTGTCCTTAATTTAATTCTAAGTCAAGGGTTACGTAGCGTGATACTTGAATGGTTCCAAATATTAAAACATTAAGAAAATATATATATTTCTTATTGTTATAAGCAAATTGCATAAACAAATTCGCAGTTTAAGCAGTTTTTAAAAGTTGCAGGCACTTTTTGTCAAATGTGCTTTGTTTGGCCTGCTACTGATACTTCAGTAAAGTACATTGTCATTTCGGGAAAAATGTGATTGTTATAAACAAACTGCATAAAGAAGTTTGCAGTTTGGTCAATTTTTGAGAGTATGAGATATTTTTTTGGACGTTCTTCTTTGGCTTGCCAGTGACATTTAGGTGCTTCCAATTTTGTATGCCATTTGTTCATAACAATCACATTTGTCATAAAATGGCAAATATGAGTTGAATTTGTTGATGCAATTTATTCATAACAATAAGAAATATAATTTATTTTATTTCCTAATGTTTGAATATAACTTGAAATTAAATTCAATACAAAAACCGCTTAATAAATATCTAAAATGATTTAGAGATTTCATGATATTGTTAATAATAGTACGATTTTCAATAGGGAAGAGGACGTTACGTTAGCGCAAAGGCTAAGTTGGCGCATCCTTATTTACACCTTATGTGTTAGCTTCAAATTGACTTGAGATTAAAATAACTCGCCCCTGATTTGCCACTCCCTTCTACTCGACCCCGTCACTTCCCCTCACTGCTCCATGCTTCCTACCACTTCCAACCCACTTTTCTTATTTCCCATCCCCTTACCTTCGTTCCACTCACTTCTCATCACTTCCTCTCCCCGTACTTCCCCTTAAGCTCACACCTCACACCTCACACTCCACACCCCCTCCTCAACCGCCACTTTTCTACCCGCCCCTGATTTGCCACTCCCTTCTACTTGACCCCCTCACTTCCCCTCACTATTCCATGCTTCCTACTACTTTCGATCCCCTCTTCTTATTTCCCATCCCTTCACTTCCCCACACACCAGCCCCTCCTGGGAAAAAAGTACGACGCACAGTGGGAAAAAAACAACTTTTTGGACAAATATCGACCGACACTACAATTCTTAACGGATTTTAATGTATTTTTTTAAAAAGTGACCGCAAGTCTTTCAGCTAAGACGAGTAAATGCGGATACTCCACTCTGAATAAACCAAAATTTGCTATATAACAACAAAGTTTAAGCTTTTTTTGTCTAGCTTTTCAGTAATACCATTTTTTTCAGAGTTTCAAATTTATTGAAACAGGTCATAAATCAATAGAATAACTAACTAAAAATAATGTGAAGTGGGTTTGAGTAAGAGAGAAAATTGTTTATAATGTTATGAGCAAACTAATAAACAAAAGTCACTTTTCCGTCATTATGAAAAATATGACAGGAAGGTGCCTTTGAAAGACATTTCGATTTGACACCGAAAAAAATCAACCCTATTATGAAAAAATGTTAAGCATGTGCGTCCATTCATAAAAGTTGTTTATATAATTAAGAATGCTTGTCTTTATAAAAAATATGATAGCAAAGAGTGTTTGCCAACACATTTTGAGTTAATTTTGCAAAAAAATGGAGCCTATTTATCAAAAAGTAGTCAAAATGTGAATTTGTTTTGAAGATTTGTTCATATAACTAACATTTTTTGTCATTATGAAAAATATGACAAAGACTCTTTGGCAACACGTTTCGAGTTGATTCCGTAGAAAAGTTAAGCCTATTCCACAAAAATTAGTAAGAATGTGCATGTTCATAAAAATTGTTTATATAATTAAGAGTTCTCATCACTATAAAAAATATGACAGCAAGGAGTCTCTGCAAGATATTTTGAGATGATTCCACAAAAAAATGGAGCCCATTCATGAAAAAATGGTCTAAGTGGGCATTCATTTATAAAAATTGTTTATATAATTAACACTTATGATAAATTATGATTTATGATAAAACATGAAGCCATTATGACAAAACATGAAGGCAAGGAGTCTTGAGCAAGACATTTCAAATTGATTTCGAAAAAAAATGAAGCCTATTCATCAAAAAATATTTAAAATGTGCATTTGTTTTTAAAAATCGTTTATGTAAGCAATAGCCTTCGTCATTACAAAGAATATGACAGGAAGAAGTCATTGGAAAGACACTTCGAGTTGATTCCACAAAAAACATGAAGCCTGTTCATAACAAAATAGTCAAAATGTGCATTTGTTTGAAAAATTGTTTATACAATTTACGGTTTTTGTCATTTGATAGAAAAAATGTGATAGCAAACAGTCTTTGGCAAGGCATTTCAAGTTGGTACCGCAAAAAATAAAACGTATTATGAAATAATGTTCAAAATGTGCATCTGCTCATCAAAATCATTTATATAATTAATATTAATTGTTATTATGAAAAATATGATAGTAGGGAGTCTTTGGCAATACAATAAGAGTTGATTCCGCAAAGAAAATGAGGCCCATTCATCAAGAAGTAGTCAAAATGTGAATTTTCTTATAAAAATTGTTTATATAATTAATATTTTTTGACATTATGAAAATTATGACAACAAGGACTCTTTCGCAGCACATTTCGAGTTGATTTCGCGAAAAAATTAAGCCACTTCATCAAAAAGTAGTAAAAATGCACATGTCTAGGGAAATTGTTTATATAATTAACAGTTCTTAATACTATGAAAAATATGACAGCAATGAGTCTTTGGCAAGACATTTTGAGATGATTCTACAGAAAAATTCAAGCCTATTCATGGATAAATGGACAAAATTTGCATTTGTACATAAAAATTTCTTGCATAATTGACAGTTATGGTCATTATGAAAAACAGAACAGCAAGGAGTCATTCGCAAGACATTTCGAGTTGATTCCACAAAAAGAATGAAGTCTGTTCAAAACAAAATCGTCAAAATGTGAATTTGTTTATAAAAATTGTTTATGTGACTAATGATTTCTGTCATTACAAACATGGTACAGCAGGGGTTCTTTGTCGTCACATTTCGAGTAGATTCCACAGAAAAAATCAAGACAATTCATGAAAAAATGGACAAAATGTGCATTTGTTTGCATAAATTCTTCACATAATCAACAGTTTTTGTCATTACGAAAAATATGACAGCAAGAAGGCCTTGACAAGATATTTTTAATTGATTCCGAAAAGAAAAATCAAGCCTATTTATGGAAAAATGGTCAAAGTGTGCATCCTTTTAAAATACTTGTCTAAAAAATTAATAGTTTTTATCACAATGGCGAAATATGAAAGCAAGGCGTCTTTGGAAATATATTGCAAGTTGATTCTGAAAAAAATCAAGCTCACTCATTAAAAAGTAGTAAAAATGTGCATTTGTTTATAAAAATCGTTTATGTAAGCAACAGTTTTTGTCATTATAAAAAAGAGAACAGCAAGAAGTCACTGGCAAAACATTTCGAGTGGATTCCATAAAAAAATGGAGTCTGTTCATAACAAAATAGTCAAAATGTGAATTTACTTTCAAACATTGTTTATATGATTAATATTTTTTATCATTATGAAAAACATAACAAGGACACTTTCACAACAAATTTAAAGTTGATTCGACAGAAAAATGGAGCCTGTTTAATAAAAAGTAGTAAAAACGTGCATTTTTATAAAAAAATTTCAAATAATTAACAGTTTTTATGACTAGGGAAAATATGACAGCGAGGAGTCTCTGGCAAGATATTTCGAGTTGATTCCGAAAAAAAATGAAACCCATTCAAGAGAATATGGGCAAAATGTGCGTTTGCTTCTAAAAACTGTTTATATAATTAACTAATTTGATCATTATGAAAAATATGACAGCAAGAAGTCTTTGGCTAGACATTTCAAGTTGATAGCGCAAAAAATCAAGCCTATTATGAAAAAATGTTCAGAATGTGCTTTTTCTTATGAAAATTGTTTATACAATGAACAATCTTTGTCATTTATGAAAAACTTGATAGAGCGAAGTCTTTGGCAACACATTTTGATTGATTCCGCAAGAAAAAAATGAAGCCTATTCATCAAAGTAGTTGAAATGTGAATTTGTTTATAAACATTGTTTCTGTAGTTAACATTCCTTGTCATTATAAAAAGCATGACAACAAGGACTCCTTCGCAACACATCTCGAGTTGATTCCGCGAAAAAATTAATCCTATTCATCAGAAAGTAGTAAAAATGTGCATGTTTATGAAAATTGTTTATATAATTAACAGTTCTTATCACTATGAAAAATATGACAACAAGGAGTCTCTGGCAAGACATTTCAAGATGATTCTACAGAATGAATCAAGCCCATTCATGGGAAGAATGTTTGAAATGTGCATATGTTCTTAAAAATTATTTATATTATGAATAACAGTTTTTGTCATTATAAAAATATGACAACAACTACAGCAACAATAACAGCATATGACAGCAACAAAATCAGCTGATTCATACATGAATGGACGAAATGTACATTTGATTATACAAATTCTTTACATAATTAACAATTTTTGTCTTTACCGCAAAAAATCAAACCTATTATGAAAAAATATTCAAAACGTACATTTTCTTGTAAAGATTGTTTATTAAATTAACAGTTTTTGTCTTGACAAAATCTTTCTATTCATGAAAAAATTTAGTCTATTCATGAAATTACGGTCAAAAAGTGCATTTGTTTTTTAAATTTGTTTATATTAACTGCTTCTAACACTATGGAAAATATGCCAGCAAGGCGTCTTTGGCAGGACATTTCGAATTGATGCGGCGAAAAAAATCAAGCCTATTCATGAAAATATGGAAAAAATGTACATTTGCTTTTAAAACTTATTTATATAATTAACTGCTTTCATCACTATCAAAAGTATGGTAACAAGAAGTCTTCGGCAAGACATTTCGACTTTTTTTGGCAAGAAAAATCAAGCCCATTTAAGGAAAAATGGTCAAAGTGTGTTTATATAATTAACAGTTTTTGCGACTATGACCAAATGTAAAAGCAAGGAGTCTTTGGCAAGATATTTGAAGTAACAAATTGGCAAATAGTTATATTTTTTCAGTAACAGTTACTGTATAAGACCGTTACTTTTTTAGTTACTTTCGAAATATAGTTCACAAGCATTTTTTTACGACAATCAATCAGTTTCATTGCTTTTCCGACTATTTTTTCATTTTCATCATTCAAATTATGGCGGCAGATAGCCATAGAAATTCAAAGCCCAATATAGGAAAATTGAAAATTTTCTCCCACCCTGGGATTCAATATTTTCTAAAATCTATGAAAACACTTAGGAAGAAATCAAAAAAATTATTTCAGAGTTTAATATTCATTTTCTTTTGGTTGATAATGAATTTTTTCAACCGACAATTTAACTATTCTAGTTACACTCAACTTTCGAGTTAGCACGGGTCTCGGGCATTGTTATCATAAAACATGAACGTGTTTCAATAATGAAGTCTTATTAATAAAAAAAAGGATTTTCTGCGTGTATTTAAAAATAAGTGCGAAATATGTACGCGAGTGTGACAGCTGCCCGCTTTGTTGCTACGGTACTGCGTGATTGCCTCAAGGACGCCACGCATCTTCCCCTGTCCTCCGGGCTCCTTCGTCCATGAGCGCGAGCTGGTAGAATTCTTGGGACGCAGTAAGATGAGGCTCCGTATATCGAGAGTTGAGTGAATTTTACTTATTATTTTAGTTAAAAATTCATCTGTTTTGATTAAAAATTTCATTACTTGGTTGAAAATTTAATTAATTTGTTCGAAATTGAATGATTTATAAAGAAAATGATTTCATTTGATTTAAAATGTAACTAATTTGCTGAAAATTATAATTTTTTTGGTTGAATTAAACTGTTTTTGATTCAAAATTATTATTTTTTGGTTGAAATATATGAAATTTTACATTTTTCGTTGAGGATTCATTTTTCTGCGTTGAAAATCAATTTGTCAATTAAAAATTCAACTATCCCACTTTTGGTTGAAAATTGATCTTTTTCAGTTGAAAATTCATGTATTTTGTTGAAAATTCGTCTTTTTTTGGTGAAAAATTATGTTTTTTGTCCAAAATTGATCTCTTTGGTTTCAAATTTAACTATTTTGTTGAAAATTCGTCTTTGTTGGTTGGAATTTTAAATATTAAATTTTTCATGGAGAATTGAACTCTTCTGGATAGAAATTTTATTATTCAGTTGAAAGTCAACTTTTTTGTTGGAAATTCGCCTTTTTGGCTTGAAACTTGAACAATCTAGTAGATCTTTTTTTCTCTTGATTGCAAATTCAACTATTTTGTTGGAAAACTGTTTTTTTATTGAATGTAACTATCTTTGATCCAAAATAAAAATATTTTTTTGGTTGAAATATCAACTATTACATTTTTTGTTGGGAAGTCATCTTTTTTCGTTCAAAATTATTTCTTCAATTGGAAAAAAAATTCACATATTTTGTTAAAAATTCGTCTTTTTTGGTTGAGTTCAACTGCATTTAACCGAAAATGAAAATCTTTTTTGGTTGAAATTTCAACTATTACCTTTTTCATTGAGAATTCATCATTTTTGGTTAGAACTTGAATTACACTTAACTCCTGCGTTAGCGCGGGTCTCGGGCATTGCTTACTTTAACCATGAGACTCTTTCTAGAATTCCTACGATAGAAACAGTCAGGGCCGTATGAACCATTTCCAGTGGGAATACATAATATTAATTAACTGTATTTTGTACAAATGTAGAT
>JAUMHM010000003.1:4604344-4627218 GCA_032362435.1 Melikaiella ostensackeni | reverse complement strand
CTACGGCGGAGTAAGAGTTGCAGTGGTGCAACTAATGGGGGCAGACGCTGAAAGTCTGCTCCAATTGGGAAAAGTTCATATCTTTAAGTTGAAGATTGAACTATTTGATTGGATATTTTTCTTTTTTATTTCAAAATTCATGTATTTTGTTCAAAATTCAACGTCTACTAAAAAATTTTCCGTTGGTCTTAGAATATTGTAAACCTTCTAGAAGTGGAAGTCGTAACTAGGTAAATTCAAAGAAATACTTTCGGGGAAAAATAGTTAATTTTTAGCGCCAAAGAGATTCATAGCTTAAAATAGGAAAGCTGAAATTTTTTTTCACACTGAAATTCAATATTTTCTGAAACATTTCTTGTTCTAGAAATATTATGTGGGTCATGACCAACCTACGACTTTCATTGAAAAGTATAACAACTATCACTTGAAAGTTCGGAATAAAGTTTCGTAAAAATTAAATTTGGATATATATTTCTAAAATACCATAGGAACTAAAAAAGTAAAGATAGTTACTTTTTTGGGAAATGCAGCTGAGAAAAAGTTACACTTTGAATCGGTAACGATAAAGGTAGCTAGTTACTTGTCTTGTGACTTAACGGTGACTATAACTAGTTCCTTTTAAAAAGTAACTTATCCATCACTGATCTCAATCTAGAAAGAAAAAAAGCTTCGTGAAAAAATATAGCGTAGAGCAAATCCAACAAGCACTTAGTTCTGTTAGTGACGGATAGTCGCTGAGAGAATCTTCTACAGAGCAAGAAAATCTAAATTCTAATGATACAAATATTTTTTGAAGAAGCAGCAAGTGAACAGTTACGGTTGTCTGATATGCAATCTGATCAAAATGAATATATAGAGGTGATCATTTCAGATGGAATAGAGCTCAGCAACTTTGAATCAAAAGAGATTGAATATCCTGTTTCGAATAACCTTTCGGATATTGTAATGACATCATCTAATTTTATGACAGGTATCAAATTTTTACAAATCTTTTGCCTCTGAAATAAATAAAAATAATTTTCCTTCTGGGCAATAAATTAAAATAAGTATTAATCATTTTAGCAGACAAAAAGCATCTTGATATACGTATATTTAATGGCTTTTATGATAAGAATATTAATGACGCTGCAGAAAATAATAATAGACTTTTGGAGAGTAATTCAAATACAGATGTCGACGAGACAGTGTCAACTCCAAACAATGTATTAAATTCATCGGACAACTTTCCTTGAACAGTTTTTTGAAGTTTGCTAGTTCTAAAGCTTAACACTGAGGATGCCACTGCCAGTGATAATTTATCTGCACCTTCTTTATCTCGACTTTTGCCTTCATTACCCCCTATTATTGAAACAAATGTTGATATCGGATCACTCACTTTTACCATTGACATTGACATAAAAAAATCGCATGAAAGTTTGCCACAGTGTTTTTCAAACGATTGTATAGGTGGTGAGCTACCGATCTCTATTTTCAAGAAGAAACTAGGGAATGATGAGATTGTGCTTAGAGACTGGTCAGTGTGGAGCAGAGCGAAGAGAGCCCTCTATTGTTTACCATGCAGAATTAACAGCATACTGCCGCAAGTTCAAAAATCAGCGTTGGCATCACTTGAAGGTTATTACGCTGCACAAAAGTAGAAGAAGCTACATGACAAAGTCCCTGAACATGAGAGTAGTGTCTCGCATAAAAGTTCTCATGTTCAATGGAAAACAGAACGGAGAAAATGACAGACAGAAACTCTGTTGAGTGACATGTTCTTCAAGAACATATAAGACGAGCGAGAAGTGTGGAAAGAAATTCTAAGAAGACTTCTACATGTAACCTTGTTTCTTGCTGAAAGAGGTTTGGCTTTCCATGAGGCCATTGACAAAGTTGGAGACCCATCCAACGGTAACTTCCTCAAAATCCTTGAACTTCTAGCAAAATATGACCCACTTCCTAATGACCACCTATGAAAAGTCTGTCACTCTCAAGAAATTGGGAAAAGATTACAGGTGCATTACTTATCAGCAGATAATCAAAATGAATTTATGTTTGTGCAAACGAACTAATGAATTGTATTCTTCAAGACCGCGAAAAAGCAAGGTATTTTTCACTGATTGTAGATGCAACTCTACCTTCCGCTCACGTTGAACGAACTGCATTTTTAATCCGATATGTAAATTTCACTAATGAAGTTGGAGCAACTTATAAAGTTAAAGAGTGTCTACTGGCCTTTGTTGATTGTACTCAGAAACTGGGGGAAGCGTTTGCCCAGCTTTTAATGTCAAAACTGGAGGAATTTAAAATTCCTTTAGCAGATTGTCGAGGGCAGGGTTATGACAACGACAGCAATATGAAAAGTGCCTATAGAGGAGTTCAGGCGAGACTGCTGGATGCCAACAGTTTAGCTGCCTATTCTGCCTGCGTTTGTCACTCTCTCAATTTTGGTGGAGTACAAGCAGCTAAAAATTGTCTTGCTGCCCTCACATTTTTTGGCGTCAAAGCAAAATTGTACACAATATTTAGTTCTAGTCCACAGAGATGGGAAATACTAAAGGACAAAATAGACTGCTCTTTTCATTCAACCTCTCGAACTTGCTGGCCGGACAGGATTGACGCCGTGAAACCGCTTGCTGCTCATCTTCCAGGAGTGGCAGAAGCACCGGATGAGTTGTAATTATTAAGTCTGTCGACAGAATATTGTGGCGATTTCAATGGACTTAGAGAGTATGTAAGGACATTAAATTGTTCAGTTATGGCATCGATTTGGGTAAAATTTCTAAAAGCCATTGACATTGTGAATCAAGTAATTCAGGCGCGAGGGGCAACGCTTGATGTCAAGTGTGGAAATTCAAACAGCTCAATTGTTGAGTTGTAAGCTCTGCGTGATGAAGGGCGGAAGAAAATTTGAAACGAAGCTGTCACTGTGGCAACAAGCATTGGATGACCTAAATCTCTTCAAGAGGAATTTTGGCTAAGAAACTCTGCAACCTCTACAGTTACTCAATGCTTTTCGAAGTAGTGATGGGACACCGATGTCAAAACATCGAAAACATCGATGTTTTCTTTCGATTATCGATATTTGAATATCGAAATAAAGTTTCGATGTCGATGTTTTTCGGTTAGTTAGTTCTTTTTTATAAATAAAAAAGTTATCGCATTATATATGCAGGAAATTGGAGAGGAAATTCTTTGCCTTCTAGTGGTTTTTGGCATTTTCACCTTTTCGGCATTCGATATACATGAACGGTGACTATACTGACGAGAATGTTTGTGTAATTTTATAATACAATTATAATATGAAAATTATAATAAAACTTAAAACATGAAAGATTAATATTATATTTAGAAATGAAATTCAGTTTCACTATCCTAGTGGATCGGATAAACCCAAGTGATAGTGAATTGGGTATCAACTTGGTATCAGTTCGGTATCACCACAATAAATTGAATAAAAGAAGGAGAAAACTTTTAAATGTTGCAATTACGATTCTACGTTAAAATGGAAGTTTGAAATTAATAATTGATGGTATAATTTCATTTTTCGGCGATACAAATTGAAAATTGTTTTGAAAGGTGAATTTTTAATTTATCAGTTTCTATCACCGGAAAATGAAATTCTTGCAATTATTGTTAATTTTGAACTCAAATTTTAACATAGATTAGCAATTGCAACATTTGAAACAAAATTTCTGCTTCTTTTATTCAATTTATTGATTATTGTGGTAAAACCGAAGTGATATCGAACTGATACCGAGTTGATACCGAATTTGGTATCTTGAGATCACCCGATCCGCTAGGGAATCTCCTGCGATTTTACTACAAAATATAGAAATTTTACAACATTTGACTGCATTTCCACCACTTTTTGAACAATTTTGACAAATACTATCCTTTACAATTTTCCTTTTCCTTACAATTATACAATTTACAATCCTTTTTCAAAAAGTCGTCATTAATCATTATAATAAAATTTAATTTACAGATTGGGATTCTCTTGACTTGAAACTGATTCGTTGAACATGGGTCGTCAAAAAGCCGCATTTGAAAGCATTTCCAAAAAATTAATAATGAGACCGCACTTTGCAGATATTGCGATAAAATAATTAAAACGTCTGGAAATACCTCAAACCTCAAACATGATTTGCAAAGATTCGCAAGCTTTGAATACTGTCGAAGGGAAGAGATTTGAGAAAATGATTGAGTATCTTGCTCCACACTATTCAATGCCCTGCAGACAAACTTTTAGAAAAAGAATTGACGAGAAGAACGAGAAAATATCTGCTGAATATAAAAAAATTTCAAAGACGCTTGAAAATATAACTTTAACGATGGATCTTTGGACGCACACTCCAAACACGCGCAGCATCCTTGGAACTACGGCCCACTAACGAGTAGGGGCAGCGATTGAGAATGTTATTTTGGGCGTCTACGAATTTCCTTTGTCTCACACAGCAGCAAATTTTGAAGCTAAACTAAGAGATGTATGTGACGAATGGGAGATCACAATAGATCAGATAAGTGAGATAGTAATGGATAACGCGGCAAATATTGTTAGAGCAGTGAAAGACTTCATTGGAGAATGTAAGCATTTGGGGTGCTCTGCACACAAAATTAATTTAATTGTTCAAAACTCTATCCTTGGGGTACCAAGGTTACTATCTTTAATACAGAAGGTAAAAACCATTGTAACATGATTCAAACAATCAAGTAAAGCAAGCTAAGCATGGCGGAAGGCTTCTGATTTTAAAGATAAGACAAGATGTGAGCACGTGGTGGAACTCGACCTATTATATGCTCATGAGATTCATCGAAATTTGTGGTTTTGTTGCTTAATTTATTTGCGAACATTCTGGAGCACCTCCTATGATTACTCCTACAGAACTTGGAAAATTGAAAGAAATCTGTAAGATTTTACAACCGCTCGAAGAAATTACAAGAGAATTTTCTGGTGAGATGTGTGTAACTCTCAGCAAGGTTAGACCTTTAATCAATAGCCTTACCCAGCAACTGCAGAAAATGAAGGCAGAATATGATGTGGTAAAACAGCTCAAAACACAAATGCTCTCTGAAATGAAACTGCAATTTCCTTCCCTTGAGAAAAATGAACTATACGCCATTGCGACAATTTTGGATCCCAGGTTCAAAAAGGTGGATTTCAAGGATCCCGTCGCTTGTTCTCATGCTGTTAACAAGATTAAAGAGAAGCTGCAGGAGCATTGTCCGCAAGCCTGTAGTTCAGCGTCTTTCGGTTTTGAAGAAATTATTACAGATAGGATTTAAGAAGAAGAATAGTATACTACGTTGGAAATAAAGTTTTTTCTGTTGTTATCCTGTACCTTATTTCAATATTCAAATATTGAAATCAGATACAGGATAACAACAGAAAAACTTCATTATAAATTAGAGTACCCTATTGAAAAAGTGCAGGTGCAGTCAGGCTTTCAAATTCTCGTGGACTATCAGCTGTCGATTTTGGAAAATGCACGTACTTTCACACGTGTAAGTGTGTGTGTGTAAAAGCACGTGCATTTTCCAAAATTGACACTTGAAACTCCACGTGAATTTAGACGTGTAAGACGACTGCACCTGCATTTTTTCAATAGGGTACCCTTTTTTATAATACAGTCTTTTCTGTTGTTATTCTGTATCTTATTTCAATATTCAAATATTGGAACAAGATGCTCAGAACTTCCACTTGCGTTTCTTGAAGCAGATCCTATCCGATTGTGGGTGGACATGGAACCTTCATATTCAGAGTTAGCTAAAATCGCACTGAAATATTCAACTGTAAAAAATGAAATAAAAAACTGTTTTTTTGTAGCTCAGTTTCAAAAACTCCATGGTAATAAAAGTAGAGTGGTTTTAAAGACGGTTTTAGAAGACGCATGATGCATTAAAATTTTTGTTTTTCAAAGTATTTTGTTCACTTTTTTTGGGTTTTGGTTTCTTTTTCTTACTTTTTTGCAATGTTGTCATAAAAAACTATCACTTTCGCAAGCACACTGGTAGACTCATTGCATTGCATTATCAGATCATTACATCACAAAAAGGTGATTTTATCTACAGTGAAGAATAAGCTTGCTCAGTTCCAAGTAATATATATCATTTATTACAAATTTTTCTATTTATTTTCATACAATTTCACACGAAAAATTAATTGAATGATTACATTAACTGAATCGTCAACTAAATATTTAATTCTATGTTTATAGTTTGGAAAAACAGAAGTCTACAAAATTTTAAGGTGTGAGAAATAGAGAGACAGTACCTGAATGCGCAATATGTTTCCAACGATTTTTGGAGAGGCCACAACTGGTGCAATTCGACAAATAACCAGAAGAAGTCACATGTAGGCGATATTCTCGATGTTTGAAAAAACTAGGTAGAGAAAACTTAAAGAAACAACAGATATCAGCAAGCGAACAGAAAAAAAAATAAAAATAAGGCAATGAAAGCCAAAGAGCAAGATGTGAGCAAATCTTTTCAGGAGACCAAAAACAGAATAACTCGTGAGAAGAAAGTTATTAATACTGAGGTTAAGAATCTCAAAGAAGCTTGAGAGTCTTCTGAGTCTGAAGAAAATAAATAACAGAAGGAAGAAAGATGAGAAAAATAGATAAGAATTCGGAAGACTTAGATCAAGAATTGATAATTAATGAAATGTCAATACTACAATGCAAACTTGAGATAAAACAAGACAAAGTTTGAGTTATTTTAACATTAACTCATACCTGTGATTTGTACGAATATCAATTCATTCTGTTTAAAGCATTTCTCAGACTCCAAACGTTCTGTTTATCTCAAAAGATTCTATTATAAACTATAATTCAATTTCATTAGTTGCATTTAAATATAAATTATTTTGTTTGTGGTACTCGTTGTAAGTTCATGTGCTGCAATATTCAAAAATGTATAAATAGTAATGTAGGTAAGATGTAGGTACCTAAATGTTTTTTAAATATGTTCTTTCAAATCACGTCAAGAGTGTTCAGCCTTTGTATCAAAAGCAAAAGATTTATCAAATTATTAAAATTATTTCAGAAAAGAGTACTTATATTTCTTAAGTCTTAATGTGTGTCCGGCTACTGGTTTCTTGAGCTAATAAGGGTTTCTGCCCGGGGATACGAAACCCTAAAAACGCAATCTAGGCTTCAATTGTGGAGATGTAAAAGATATATGAAATAAAAAGAGATTCAACTAAAAATCCGTTACCGAAATCGATAGAAGCGAAATAAAATTGTTCAGCAAAAATATATAAGAGGAGGGGTGAAAAACAGCATAAAACGAGCAACAAGAGTGCGAGCACAGCCTTCAGATAAAATTGAAGCACGTACCGGCACGATACGTTATGGGAACACATTTTATGAACTGAATAAAGTATCGCAATGCCGAGTGTAATGCCTCGACCATTTATTATGAGTTATCGCATAGCATTGCTGAGAATTGGCTTCGAATCTAGATTTTTTGACACTGCAGACTACTCATTTTCCAGGATATTGTCATTTTTCCTCCCGCATTCTTCCTTACGATCGCAATCTCCATGTTTCGAGGAAAAAATTCATTTCAACAAACTGAATTTACGTTAGCGTCAAAGAAGATTCACAAAAAAATATTATTATCCATATTACTATTATTTAGTCATCTTTCTGCTGAGGTTAATAGATTTTGATTACTTCGTTTTATTTATAAATTAAAACATCCATGTGGAAAAGTAGAGTGGGCTTGAAAGTGCCCAAAAAAGTGAATTTTTAAATTTTACAAACGCTACCCCCTGAATTTCTACAGTTCTATGAAAAAATACGGCCATAAATTTTGTTTTACCTTCAACTAATTGTTTAGAGGTTCCGCTAGGTCTTTTTAGGTCTGAAAATGAGTTTTCTCAGTCTTCAATTTTTAAAAAATACCAATTCATTGCTACAAAATGATTTCGTCCCTAGAATGTATTTATTTATTGAGAAATAAGCCTTCAGATTTACAAAGCAGAACAAAATTTTTTAAGATATTATGCACACAAATATGAAAACTTGCACACTTAAAATATGAAAATTTGTAATTTCATCACAACTGATGGTCTGAAATGGCCCCAAAACATTTTTTTCCTGAAATAATATGCACAGAAATTCTCCTACAATATAAAGAGAGTATTCTGCTTAACAAATGAATAAAAAATATGTATACCGGGTGACATAGAAAAATCTTAAAGGGCATAGCAGGATAAGCATGTATAAGCTGTCCCCGGCCGAATCTGTTCGACATTTTCACTCTGAGTTGGTACTAATATGTTATGTACTATATGTATGTTATGTACTATATGTATGTTATGTACTATATGTTATCTTATGGGTCCCAATGTTGAAATTTCTTTAATTGTTAAAGCAGAAGTAGGTGGCTGGTAGCGCAAAAAAAAGTGTTTCAAAGCATTTCAGCTGATGATTTATTGGCTTTCCTAGACATGACAGAGAGATCTGAAGATTCTGTTTACCGGATAGTACCAACTTTCACAGCGGTATTATACCTTACCGAAATGATGGATAAGGATGGAGAAATGAACCTGCAGTATGTAAAAGATCGAACTAATGTGTGGGAATTGCTGGTTCCGTCTCGTCATATTTCTCGGAAAACATATGAATGCTTCAAAAAATATAAACCTAATAGTGTCGGAATTTCTAGGTACTAGAGTATGTATGTGGTTGTGCTAATGTGAACAGAACTGTTGGTTGCTGCTCACACATCGCTACAATCATCTACTATTTGTCTCACGCAAGATATTTGGCTAAAATTGTCAGAACTGCTGAAATCCTCAATGGAATGTTTCAAAAACGTAACATTGTCCCTGTTATTAAAAGTGACGGTAACGAAGATTAAGAATATTGACGAATAGAAAATACCGAGGTTTGTGAGAGGCAAGGTGACTCACAATAAAAAAGCACCCCGAATTGTGAGAGGCAAGGGCACTCACAATAAAAAATCACCCCGAATTGTGAGAGGCGAGGGGACACAATTAAAAAAAACACCCCGAATTGTGAGAGGTAAGGGGACTAACAATAGGAAAACACCCCGAATTGTGAGAGGCGAGGGGAGTCACAATAAAAAAGCACCCAGAATTGTGAGAGGCGAGGGAACTCACAATAAAAAAGCAACCCGATTGTCATAGGCGAGGGAACTCACAATAAAGAAGCAACCCGAATTGTGAGAGGCGAGGGGACACACAATTAAAAATCACCCCGAATTGTGAGAGGCGAGGGGACACACAATTAAAAATCACCCCGAATTGTGAGAGGCGAGGTGGCAACGTACTTGTTAACGAACGCATGAGCGGATAACCATTATAAAAGTTAGGTGTGCAAGTGTACACCTACTTTTGAAGTATCATTGTAATATTTTGAAGTACTATTGAACTATTTTGGAATACAACGCTGGAGATTTTTAATTTTTTTAAGCATGGGCAGCCTCTCCGATTGATCTCAAACTTTCACAAATTTTTCCACATAATTCAAGGTATTCTTAGGCGAAAAACGGTGATTGTGCCTCAAGAATTTCCCATTTAAAAAAATCTAAAAAAGTTTGACAATTTTTGTTGACCTTTTCTTCTTATCTAAAATGTCTCATAATATTTTCGAAACATTCCTTCATTGGGACCCATAACAAAAATTTTTCCTCATCGAAATCGGTCCAGTCATTTTCGAGAAAAAGATGTTTTTCGATTTTTCTACTCCCCACCATAACTCTCATAGAAATGATTTCTCAGATATAATGTTCCGAAGAATTGAACCTCATATCAGTAACAACTCAGGGTAAAAATGTCAAACAGATTCGGCCGGGGACAGCTTATACATGCTTATCCTGTTATGCCCTTTTGAAATACACAAAAGTACGCATTTATTAGAGTTTGAAAATTCCTATGGTATTTAAAAGTGTATATTCACGGATCATTTTCCTGAAAAAGATGCGAGCTAGTTATTTGATGTCGATTTCGGTGAAATGCTTTGACAACGATTGATTCTTCTGAATTTTGGATGTCTAATCGTCTTTTCCACAAGTTTTAGAAGAAACTGCTTCTGATCTTCTTGATTCGTGAGGATAGAGTTGTAATCTTGGATCAGTGCGGCCTCACGTTAAGCAGCATCATTAACAACTTTCATTTTCACGATTTTCTCTTGAGCTTCAATGTATTCCTTATTTTCGGGCTGAAATTCCGGATCTTCATTCAAAAATTCCTCCCAGATGTTCAATACCTTGAACAAACTGCTGGTATTATTCGTGACGAAGTCAGGTAATTGCTCACTTAAGATTCTTGTTTTATCTACTTGAATTTTGCGAGGTGGATTTCCCGAACCTTCTTCATCTAATGCTGCTACCATCGAACTTTTCACTTAAACTGGTACAAAAAATTCAAAGAAGACAAGGCCTACAAGTTTTTCATTAATGTTCCATAAATGGCGAGACATCGTTGTGTATGCCGCTTCGGAAGTTTTCGGGTTGATGGTTTCATATAGTAACAAGTCTTTCATGAATTGCAGGTCATTCGATGGTGCTAATGTCGATCTTTGACACGTGAACCAGATCTTTATATACACGCGAATTATGAAGATGTTAAATTTCTGCAAAGCTGCGAGTTCAGTAGAACTAAGTTTAAATTCATCTCGAAATAAATGAAGGGCATAGCCGGGTGAGCATACTTTGGACCACAACTCTATTACATTTTTTTATGGTTAGAAAAGTTGTTGAAATTGAAGATGGCATTGTAATTGATGTAACTGATGTTATTAAATACATCATGAGTAATATTTCCTTCATAAACGTCTGCAGTTAGCCTATCCAAATTATAGTGTGCAAAGTTCACCACGAGGAGGTTGCAGTACGATTTTAAACTCCTTTCACCAGGGTGCTTCATTATTGTGAGTCCCCTCGCCTCTCACAAATTGGGGTGCTTTATTATAATTAGAGTGTTTGCAGAAATATATCATAGCCAGAACACATGCGTTTTCTTCTAATATGATTTTATTTATGATCTTGCGCTCTTCGTTTGCTTCTTGTTAGTATTACTCGTTCATGCGTCATTCCACTCTACGATCTTCATTTGTTCCTTTTCGCAATTTTCGTCTATATGCCATCTCATTGTTTGATTTTCATTTGTTCCCTGTTTTTGATTTTCGTTTATGCATCCTTCTACGCTACAAACTTCATTTGTTGATGTTTGTGATTCTGGTCCATGTCGTATTTCATTCGTAGCGAAATATTATTTTAACGATCCTACTACCTGATCTTTGCAATTCGAATATTCATTGCGATCCTCTTATCCAAACATGTCTGCATTACACCAAAACCTCATGTGCGTTGTTTGTGATACTAAACTTGAAAAAAGCGTAGGTAAAAAAAATAAGTAAGTGATAAAGTTGAAGCAAGTACCTTTTCTCGCTGCCTTAAAAGAAGAATAGCTATAAATAAAATTCCATGTAATAATTGCCGACTCCCTATTTCTAGAGATAATTCTGACAAAGATTCTGATTGTGAAACTAAAACAGATCTTTCTTCCTCTGGCGCAACTTTCGATGACCCAAAATTCAAAGTCAAGGTCAAATCGCAGGAAGCTGTTTCTGAGTACTTCGAATTTCCTATCCAGAGGACAGTTGCTGCTCATAAATACTGTTGTATTTGTTCTTCTATGAAAAAACTAACTGTCATTCCTGAAGAAGCGTGCATCCAATCGTATATCAAAAACAAAATCTTCATACTACCTGGAAATCTCGTTCAGTGATCCAAGCTTTTGTTGTGTTTCTTCTTAAACTACGTACAGGAAATTCTAATGAACTATTATCTTCTATGTTGAGCATAGATTATAAATAGTCAATTTCGAAATATTCTTAAAGTATAAATCAGTCTTCTGAAAAAGACGTCCTGCCACTTCGTTTTGGTTTAAATTCTATTAACAGCTTTGGTGTTTCCGGACTAATACACTATGCATGCGAGTTTGCTAATAACGGACGAACAGTTGGCTGCTGCTCATACCCTGCTGCCATCGTGTATCACCTCTCAAGCTAGGTATTTGTCGAAAATTCTTCACCGAGCACAAGTACTCAGCGAAATGTTTGAAGACCATTACACTGCAGTGATTAATGATGACAGCGATGAGGATTAAGAAAATTCTGAATTGGTGAGAGGCAAGGGGACTCACGATAAGAAAGAACTCCGATTTGTGAGAGGCAAGGGGACTCTCGATAATAAAGCACCCTGATTTGTGAGAGGCGAGGGAACTCACGATAATAAAGAACCCCGATTTGTGAAAGGCGAGGAGACTCACAATAATAAAGCACCCCGATTTGTGAGAGGCGAGGGGACTTACAATAATGAAGCACCCTCGAGAAAGGAGTGTAAAATCGTACTGCAGCCTCCTTGTGGTGAGCTCTGGAAACTATAATTTGGATAGGCTAACTGCAGAGGTTTATGAAGGAAATATTACTTATGATGCACTTGATAACATCAGTTACATCAATTACAATGCTATATTCGATTTCAACACTTTTCTAACCATGAAAAAAATAGTTGTGTCGAAACACAGCAATTGTGCGATCCGCTACATTCTAGTCTTGAAGTAACTCATAGACTGCTTGAGCTCGAGCTTCACGCGCTCCATTATTAGTTGCCAGAATACCTAAGAGTTTTACTGTATCTTCTCCTGAGCTAACAATTACTAAACGGTCAACCTTTACTTTTGAAGTTGAAGCTGACAGCAACTTTCCATCAAATTTTAAGAACAATTCATTTTTTGTAATTCTGAACTAATCAATCATCGAACTTTGTGGTTTCAAAGAATATTAACACTTTGGATTTCAAAATTTTAACCGATAAACCGGTACGTTTTTAGTACGTTAAGTTTGAAAAAAATTTTTGGGTTGAAAATTTTATTATTTTGTTGAAAATGCATCTACTTTGTTATAAAGTAATCTTCCTGACAAAAAATTCAACTACTTGGGTGCTAATTAAACAACCTTGTCAAAAATTCATTTGTTTGGTTAAAGATTCATCTCTTCGGTCGAAAATTTATTATTGTGTTCGAAATTCGTTTCATTTTTGGTTGAAAATAAATTTTTTCAATCGAAAATTTAACTGTTTTGTTGAAAATTCGTTTTTTTTCTGTTAAATTCAGTTATTGTTGATTTCCAATTTAAATCTTGTTTGGCTAAAATATCAACTATTACATGTTTCGTTGAGAATACATCATTTTTGGTTAAAAAATCAACTACTTCGCTTAAAGTTGAACTACTCTGTGGAAAATACATTTTTTTGGTTGAAAATTCGTCATTCTAGTTCAAAATGAAACTATTTGGTCGAAAATTGACCTATATATTTAAGAATGTAACAATTTGGTAGAAAATTTGACAATTTTCATAAGAGATAATGCATTTCATTGAAAAATCGTCTTTTTGGTAGAACATTAATCTTCTTGGTGGAAAATTTATTTTTTGGTTTGAAAATTTAACTATTCAATACGCAATTCACGAGTTTTGATTATAATTATTCATCTTTTTGGGTAGAGAATCAATTTTTCTTGTGAAAATTTCTTTTTTGATTGAAGATTCCACTATTTGGTTTGAAATTCATCTCTTTTGGTGAAACTCAACTGTTTGGTTGAAGTTTCATCTTTTCTGAATGCAAATTAACATTCTTGTTGAAAATTATTTTTTTCCGGTTTGAAAATTAACTGTTTTCAAAAACATTCGTCTTTTTAGCTTGAAAACTCAACTCACTTGTTAAAACTTCGTTTTTTTTAAGTATAAAATGAATCTTCTTTCTTAAAAATTCATCTACTTGGTTGAGAGTGGAACTATCGTTATTAGTATTACGTTTTTTATATGAATATTTGAATATTTGGCTGAAAATTTATTAATTCGTTCACACTTAATTTTCTTGTGGAAAAATAATTTTCTTTGTTAGAAATTCATTTTTATAAGCTGGAAACTCAGCTATTTGGTAAAAAATTCAGCTATTTTGTAGAGTCATCTTTCGTTTGGTTGAAATTCAACCGTTTTATTAAAATCTCTTCCTTTTGGATAGAAATTTCATCTTTTTCGGTAGAAAAGTCACCTTTCTTGGTTGCAAATCCATCTTTCTTGGTCGAAAATTTACTTTTTTGTTGAAAATTCTGTCTGCGGAAAATTTCATCTTCTTTGCATAAGAATTTAACTATTTGGTTGAAAGATCATATATTTTGTTGAAAACTTCTCTCTCTTTCTTGAAAGTTTAAGTATTTGGTTGTTAATGCAACTGTTTCGTTAATACCTTTTTTTATGGTTGGAAATTGATTTTTTTGGTTTAAAAATTCATCTTTTTTGGTATTTTGGACTGCGGAGTCTCATATTTTAATATTTTCAAATATTCTTCATTCATTACCGAAGGCTCATTTGTAACTAAGCTCCCTAGAAACGCGAAAAAACGCAGAATGAAAGTGAAATCCATGTTAAATCAACGACTTCTTTTTCAACCCAAAATCCCTCTTCTCCCATCGCTTCAGACTCCTTTTACAACCCGAAATCCCATTTATCATACCCTCAAACTCCCTTAAAAGTGCAAAATCCACTTCTATTCATCCCCTTTGACTCCTTCTACAACCCAAAACCTTCTTTTTTCGTCCCTTTAGACTCCATTAACAACCGAAAATTTTTTTTCAATCCCTATAGAATCTTTAAAGTCCAGAATTCTGTTTCTTCTATCCCCTCAAACTCCTTTACAACCCAAAATCCCCTTTTTCATTCCCTCAGGCTCCTCTCACAGCCCAAAATTCCGTTTTCTCCATCCCCTCAGACTCCTTTCATAGCCAAGAATCCCCCTTTCCATTCCCTTAAACTCCTTTAAATGGACATAATTCCCTTTTTTTCAAATTCCCTCAGGCTCCTTTTACAATCCAAAATCCTCTTTTTTCCGACCCCACAGATTCCTTTTACAACGAAAGTTGCCTTTTTCGTCCCCTTCGACTTCTTTAAGATTCCAGAATCCCCTTTTTCCTATCCCCTTAGACTCCTTTCGCAACACAAAATCCCCTCTCCCAACCCCTTAAACTCCTTTGATAGTCCAAAATTTTCCTTCTTCAATCCCCTTAGACTCCCTTTACAACACAAAATCCACTTCTTTCCATCCTCCTCATTTCTTTTTACGACAAACATTACCTTTTTTATCCCCTTAGACTCCTTTGAAAGTCCAAAATCCCCTTTTTTCGATTCTCTGATGCCTCTCTTGCAACGCAGAATCTTCTTTTTTCCATCTCCTCAGACTCCTCTCATAGCCCGAAATCCCCTTCTCTCCATCTCCTCAGACTTCTTGTCCTACAAACAATTCCCTCTTCTCCATCCCATCAGACTCTTTTTACAATAAAAATTCCTCTTTTTATCCCCTTACAGTCCTTTAAAACTCCAGAATTCTCCTTCTTTTATCCCCTCAGACTACTTTTATAATCAAAAATCCCCTTTTCCATACCCTTAAGCTCCTTTAAGTAGCCAAATTCCCTTTCTCTTATCCTCTCAGGCTCCTTTTGCAACCCAAAATCTTATTTTTTCCATACCCACAGACTCCTTTCATAACCCGAAATCCCCTTTTCTCCATCTCCTCAGACTCCTTTCACAACCAAAATTCTCTTTTTCATCCCCTTAGACTCCTTTAAAAGTCCAGAATTCTCTATTTTCCATTTTCTCAGACTCCTTTTACAGCCCAAAATCTTCTTTTCTCCATCCCAACAGACTCCTTTTACAATAAAAAATCTCCTTTTACAATAAAAAATCGCCTTTTCCATCTCCTTAAACTCCTTTAAATAGTTAAAATTCCTTTTTCTAACCCCCACAGACTCTTTTACAACCCAAAATCCTCCTTTGAAAGTCCAGATTTCCCTTTTTTCAATCCTCTCAGGCCCTTTTTGCAACCCAAAATCTTCTTCTTTCCATCCCCTCAGACTCATTTCATAGCCCAAAATCCCCTCTTCTCCATTCCATCTGACTCTTTTCACAACTAAAATTCCCCTTTTCATCCCATTATAGTCCATTAGGAGTCCAGAATCCCCTTTCCATACCCTTAAACTCTTTTAAATAGCCAAAATTCCCTTTCTTCTCTTCTCTCAGGCTCCTTCTGCAACCCAAAATCTTACTTTTTCCATACCTTCGGACTCTTTTTACAGCCAAAAATCACCTCTTCTTCATCTACTTATACGCCTTTAAAAGTCCAGAATCCCATTTTTTCCATCCTCTCAGGCTCCTTTTACAACCAAAAATCCCCTTTTCCATTCCCTTAAACTCCTTTAAAAGTCCGAAAACCCTTTTTTCTATTCCCTCAGACTCTCTCTACAACCCAAAATCCATTTTTTCATTCCCTTAAACTTCTTTAAAAGTCCAAAATCCCTTTTTTCCGATCTCCACAGACTCCTTTTACAACCCGAAATTCCCTTTTTCCCATCTTTCCAGACTTCTTTCACAACCAAAATTCCCTTCTGCATCCGCTCAGACTCCTCTAAAAGTCCAGAATCTCCTATTTTTTCATTCCCTTCAGACTCCTCCTACAAATCAAAATCCCCTTTGCCATCGCCTGAGACACCTTCGAAAGTCCAAAATCCCCTTTTTTCTCGCTCCTCAGACTCCTTTAACAACCTAAAATTCCCTTTGCTCCATCCCTACAGATTTCTTTAACAACAAAAATTCTCTTTTTCATCCCCTTAGACTCCTTTAAAAGTCCAGAATTCTATATTCCCCATCCACTTAGGCTCTTTTTATAATCAAAAATCCCCTTTTCCATCTCCTTGAACTCCTCTAAATGGCCAAAGTTCCCCTTCTTCAGTCCCCTGAGACTCGTTTGACAACCCAAATCCCCTTTTTTTCCATCCTCTCAGACTCCTTTCGTAGCCAAAAGTCTCCATTTCTTCATCCCCTTAGACCCCTTTTACAACCAAAAATCCCTTCCGCTCCATCTCCTCAGACTTCTTTCACAACCACAACTCTCTTTTTCATCCCCTTTGGCTCCTCTAGAAGTCCTGAATCCTCTTCTTTCCATCTCCTCAGACTCCTTTTACAACCAAAATTTCCTTTTTCAATCCCATAGACTCCTTTAAAAGTCCAGAATTTCCTTTTTCTATTCTCTCAGGCTCCCTTTGCAACCCTAAATTTCCTTTCCCATCGCCGAAACGCCTTCATAAACCAAAAATCTTCCTTTTCATCCCCTCAGACTTCCTTCACAACCCAAAATCCCGTTTTTCATTTCCTCGGGCTCCCTTCACAGCCCAAATTTCCATTTTCTCCATCCCCTCAGACTTATTTCACACCAGAAATCCCCTCAGACTTTTTTTACAACCAAAATTCCCTTCTTCCCCTTGGACTCCTTTGAAATTCCATAATCCCTTTTCCCCCATCCTGTCAGGCTTCTTTTGCAAACCAGAATTCCCTTTTCTGCATCCACTCAGACTCCTTTCACAGCAAAAAATCCCCCTTTCCATCCCTTCAAACTCCTTTAAATGGACTAAATTCCCTTTTTTCAATTCCCTCAGACTCCTTTTACAACCTAAAATCCCATTTTTTCCGTCCCCACAGATTCCTTTTACAACAAAAGTTCCCTTTTTTATCCCCTTAGACTTCTTTGAAATTCCAGAATCTCCTTTCTCTATCCCCTTAGACTCCTTTTGTAACACAGAATTCCCTCTCCCATCCCCTTAAACTTCTTTGATAGTCGAAAATTCCCTTTTTTCATCCCCTAGGACTCCTTTGGAAGTCTAGAATTCCCTTTTTTTTCTATCCTCTCAGGGTCCCTTTGCGACCCAAAATCTTCTTTCAGCCCACAATTCCCTCTTCTTCATTCCATCAGAGACTTTTAACAACTAAAACTCACCTTTTTATCCCCTTAGAATCCTTTAAATGTCTAGAATCCCCTATTCCCCATCACCTCAGACTCCTTTTACAGCCCAAATTCTTCTTTCCTCCATCCCCTTACACAACCCAAAATCCTCCTTTCTCCATCCTCACATATTCCGTTCACAACCGAAACTCCCTTTTTCATCCCCTCAGACTCATTTGAGAGTCCAGAATCCCCTATTTTCCATCCCCTCGGACTTCTTTTACATCCCTAAATCCCCTCTTATCCATCCCCTCAGACTCCTTTTACAATCGAAAATCCTTTTTTCTATCCCCTTAGATTCCTTTCATAGCCCAAAATCCCTTTTTCTCCATCTTCTCAGACTTCTTGTCCTACAAACAATTCCCTCTGCTCCATCCCATCAGACTCTTTTTACAACTAAAATTCTTCTTTTCATCCCCTTAGAGTCCTCCAAAAGTCCATAATCCCCTGTTTTCCATCCCCTCAGACTACTTTTATAATCACAAGTCCCCTTTTCTCCATCCCCTTAGCCTCTTTTCACAACCAAAATTCCCTTCTTCATCCCCTTAAGCTCCTTTAAATGTCCAGAATCTCTTATCTCCCATTACCTCAGACCCCTTTTACAGCCCAAAATCTTCTTTTCTCCATCCCCTCAGACAACCCAAAATCCTCTTTTTTCCATCCTCACATATTCCTTTCACAACAGAAACTCCCCTTTTTATCCTCTCAGACTCATTTGAGAGTCCAGAATCCCCTATTTTCCATCCCCTCAGACTTCTTTTACAGCCCTAAATCCCCTTTTCTTCATCTCCTCAGACTTCTTTTACTTCCAACAATCCCCTCTTCTCCATACCATCAGACTCATTTTACAACTAAAATTCTTCTTTTTATCCCCTTATAGCCCTTCAAAAGTCCAGAATACCCTATTTTCCACCCCTCAGACTTCTTTTACAGCCCTCGATTCCCTTTGATCCATTCCCTCAGATTCCTTTCATAGCCCAAAATCCCCTCTTCTCCATCCCATCAGACTCTTTTTACAACTGAAATTCTTCTTTTCATTCCCTTATAGTCCTCCAAAAGTCCAGAATCCCCTGTTTTCCATCCCCTCAGACTACTTTTATAATCACAAGTCCCTTTTCTCCATCCCCTCAGCCTCCTTTCACAGCAAAAATACCCTTCTTCATTTTCTTAAGCTCCTTTAAATGTCCAGAATCCCCTATTTCCCATTAGCTCAGACTCTTTTTACAGCCCAAAATCTCTGTTTCTCCATCCCCTTAGACAACCCAAAATCCTCTTTTTTCCATCCTCACATATTCCTTTCACAACCGAAACTCCCCTTTTCATCCCCTCAGACTCATTTGAGTGTCCAGAATCCCCTATTTTCCATCCGCTCAGACTCCTTTTACAGCCCTTAATCCCCTTTTCTCCATCTCATCAGACTTCTTCTACTTCCAACAATCCCCTCTTCTCCATCCCATCAGACTCTTTTTACAACTGAAATTCTTTTGATCCCCTTGGAGTCCTTCAAAAGTCCAGGATACCCTATTTTCCATCCCCTCAGACTCCTTTCATAGCACAAAATCCCCTTGCTCCATCTTCTCAGACTTCTTTTACTTTCAACAATCCCCTCTTCTCCATCCCATCAGACTCATTTTACAATTCAAATTCTCCTTTTCATCCCCTTAGAGTCCTTCAAAAGTCCAGAATACCCTATTTTCCATCTCTTCAGACTTCTTTTACAGCCCTAAATCCCCTTTTATCCATTCCCTCAGACTCCTTTCCTAGCCCAAAATCCCCTTTTCTCCATCTCCTCAGACTTCTTTCACTACCAATAATCCCCTCTTCTCCATCCCATCAGACTCTTTTTACAACTGAAATTCTTCTTTTCATCCCCTTAGAGTCCTTCAAAATTCCAGAATCTCCTGTTTTCATCCCCTCAGACTACTTTTATAATCAAAAATCCCTTCTTCCATACCCTTAAACTCCTTTAAATGGCCGAAATTCCTTTTTTCAATCCCCTGAGACTTTTTTCACAACTAAAATTTCCTTCTTCATCCCCTAGGACTCCTTTCACAGCCCGAAACCCCATTTTCTCCACCCCCGACACTCCTTTTACAATCAAAAATCCCTTTTTTCATCCCCTAAATTCCTTCAAATGGCCAAGATTCCCTTTTTTAAATCCTCTCAGACTTATTTTTTTAAAAAAATCACCTTTTTCATTCCCTAAGACTTTTTTGAAAGTCTAGAATCCCCTTTTTTCTATCCTCTTAGGATCCCTTTGCAACCCAAAATCTTTTTTTTCCATCCCTTCAGACTCCTTTCGCAGCCCACAATCCCCTCTTCTCCATCCGCTCAGACTCCTTTCACAACCAAAATTTCCTTTTTCATCCCTTTATACGCCTTTAAAAATGCAGAATCCCATTTTTTCCATCTTCTCAGGCTCCTTTTACAACCCTAAATCCCTTTTTCCATTCCCTTCACCTCTTCTAAAAGTCCAAAATCCTCTTTTTTCCATTCAGTTAGACTCCTTTTACAGTTCAAGAAACTTTTCTCTACCCGCTTGACTCAATAATCCTTTCACAGAATTATATTTATCTGGAAAGTATCTGTAATATAATAACCATTGCAAAATCTTAACAATTAATGAAGATACTGAAATTAGAAATTAAGAGTTTGTCACATTCGCTAACAAAAAAAAAAACTTAAGAAAATTTAACTTTTACTACCAATAGATATTTTATAAGTAGATACAGGTAGATATTGAATGGATTATAATTTTTAAATTATTGGTTTCTTATCCAAGAAATAATTTTATCATAGTAGGCCGTCATCATGGTCATAGAGAATATATCAGCCCGATTCTTGTCAAATAATTATTTCTTCGTAACAAAACTATCCTCTATGAGGAAGCACAGTTTTCAAGAAATGATCACAATTAAAGATGCACTATTTCTTGAACAAGCTCACCAAACTACTTTGCAGCATTTTTCTGGTTCTGTTATAAATATTTGATAGATTGCATAAAAATAAAAAGTGAAAATAGTGTGTGATAGAATGCTCTACATTGTGCAAGGAGAGTGTTTCGCTAACCTTTTAATGTCACAGAAAGCTCTGCTAATTAGAGGGTGGAAAAAAAAATGAAATTGGTTCGGAGCGATCCATCCTTTCAACTCCCACTCTTTGCACTTACCGCACTCTCGTTTGGCTCCTTTTTGTTTTTACTCGACAAGTTTTCCATGCAGGCATAAAAGGCATAAAAGGCATGAAAGCCTAAAACAACATTTACCAATTTTTCCCCAAAGGCCCTGTACTGGGAATTAATTAGATTTCCTTTTTCTCTTCGAGGTCCGGCACGTCCACTCCTCTCTTTCTCTTGCCAGGCGACCAGCTCGCTTGACCCTTTCGATTCCCTTTTGATCCCTTATTTTTAATTACTTCTGCAAACCACCCGTATACTCGTCAGCCTCGAGGCTGCCTCGTAACGGACAGTGAAATCAAAATACGAAGTTTAATTTCTCTCGCGAAAATCGTTCGGCCACTCTTCAATTTACACTCGAGGTAAAACGCCAGCCAAAGTGGGAAATTCGAAACTGATGATTCGTCAAATCCAGATAAAGCAAACAGCTTCCTTTCAAATTGCGAAACGTAGAGTTTTCCGCTTCCAGATTTTTCCACTGACTTTTTCACTACAAAGTCGTTCGCAAACATGGGTGAGCAAAAGAATTTATATATTTTTCAAAATTTCAAGATTTTTATGGATATCGGCATTCAGGAGACGAGATTCCTGCTAGGGCCGTCCATACGAGTGTCGTTTGATAAGTAAAGTGAGTTTCTCGCTAGATGGCGACAAAATTAAGTTTGTAGTATACGGCCAAGAAAAGGCACTCTTCAGATTAACTTCTACCAAGCTTCAGTCAAAACCGGCGCTTAGTTTGCGTTTGGCATATGCTTGGAGTGAGCGCGTCAGTCGTTTTCGAAAAATGGTGAAAGAAGAATTCCGTGTAGTGATAAAACATTTTTATTTAAAAAATTGGGCGGCTACGTGGATCAAAGTCGAGTTAGACGAATTTCCCGGAGAGTCCGCTGCTACGTTGAAGACCGTTTATTTTTGGATAAACGAATTCAAACGTAGGGAGCTATTGTGGCTCAGATGGTATCGTGCTTGTTTTATGTCCCAGCACGGCAGCCTTGCTAGCCACGCTGGCGCGGGTTCGATTCCCAAAGCAGAGAGCGAAGCTGGAAGCGTTTGCAGAAAGCTTCGCTTCTGTCATTTGGTATACTACCCCACAGATACCTTCAATTCCTACAGTTTATGATTGACCCTACAGTACAGTCGCTAATGACCCTGGCAGTGGATGCGACTATAAACACTCAATTAATAAAAATAAAAAAATTTGAACGTGATCACCACATCGGACAAAGCGGAAAGAATTAATCATATACTGAACGAGCCTATAACATCTTGGATAAAAAACTGGATGTTAAGAAGGTGTGAGGAAGATGAGTGCTGCGATTGCTGACTCCCGATCAAAAGAGCAAACGAAAAGACGTTTCAACACAGTTTTTGGCGCAGTTTAACCGGAATCCACAGGACTTTTTTCATCCGACCGTGACTGTGGACAAAACCTGAATCCATCACTGTACATCCGAGACAAAGCTGCAGTCAAAGCAGTGGGTACTGCGTGGTGAAAGTGCGCCAAAGATGGCGAAGACTGTTTTGTTAGTTGGGAAGGCGATGGCCACAGTATTTTGGGATTCCCAAGAATTTATTCTCATTGATCACTTCGAGGAGGGTATAACTATAACATGAACGCATTATGCATCATTATTGGACCGTTTGAAAAGCGAGCTATAAAAAATCGGTCACGATAGGCGCACAAAAATGTGATGCTTCATCATGGCAACGCACCGGCTCACACCTTCACAATCGTAATGGCAGAAATACATGAAGTGGGCTTCGAATTGATTCCAAATTACTCAACCGAATGTAGTATACCAGGTGAACAGTTTTTGACCCTCTTTTTGACCAGCCCCCCCCCCCTTGTGGA